>BPTQ01000002.1:29201587-29229851 GCA_019973895.1 Chrysanthemum seticuspe | reverse complement strand
GGTTGTTGTTGGGGCTCATGGTATTCTTCATCGTCACCACCCGTATATTCAAAGTGGTCACCGATTTTCTGAATCTGGGGTGGTGTTTCAGAATCATGAGGTTTATTTGTAGAAGAGGGAGGAGAAGATCTTTGTTGAGCAGGAGTCCGTTGTGGTGGAGGTTGCATCGAGTACTGAATAGAGGATGATTCATCAGACTTCTTTGTGTGTTTGGGCTCTTTATCCTTATCCTGATCTTTGTCTTCATCATCTCTTGAACGTTTGGGCCTAACAACTTCTTCTTGGAATGAGGACCTTAGTTGGTATTCCAGTAGAGCTTCAAACAGTTTAGCTTCGTGTGAGGCAAACGTTGCAGAGCATTTCGACATTTGCGCTACTAGCCGGTTCACCAATTCATCATCTGAGAAGATTGTAGATTCAACTGGATTGATGCTTAAATTCATCGGAGTTGATTTCATGGCTTGTTTGGCTAGATGCAAGAGATTTGGATACAGTTGTCTGTTATACATCTCTTTTGTCAGTTTCGGAACGACCTCCATAAGGAACTGGTGAGTGTATCCTTTGATCATTTCGTCTATTTTCCCTTGAAGATCATCTTTCATGAGCTTCTGGACATACTCCCTTTCATCTTGCATCTTGTCGATATCATCATGAATATACTGTATCTGATCAGCGTAGAAATTCATCTTCCTGTAGAGTATGTCCTTCTTTCTGACTTGTTTGACAGCATTCCCAATTCTTTTATGAGCATGAGAAATCCAAGATCGAGTTGGCTTCTTCACTGATTTGGATGTTGATTTGGTTGATCTTTTGGATGGAGGTGGCGAAGAATGAGATGATGAGTCTGATGAGGAGGAGACATGAGGAGACTCAGGGTCCTTAGGGGGTTCAGAAGTTTCCTCATTAGACATAGCCTTGTCATCAGTCTTTGTTTCATCAGTAGGTATTTCCTCAGTCTTTTCTTTTGCTGGTTCCTCAATCTCATAATCAATAGAATCCTTCAAAATTTGTTGTTGTTGCAGAAGAGTGGTGGCATCAGCTCCCTTATCGGGTCGATTAACCGCATCAGGAGATGGTTTGGAGTGGGCAGCACCACATGAACCTCTAGGGCCACCCATTTGATCCTTTGCAAATTCCTTCGCAACATGTTGGAGTCTAATGATTTTGAACTTCTTCATGTATGAAGTATCCAGTTGCTCTTCTTCATCATCTGAGCTTTCTTCATAAGGCACAAGTACAGGAGTCTTCCCTTTTCCATATTCAGCTGGAGGACTAGGAGGTTTTGCTACTGAGGGAGGTGGTTCGGTTGCAGATTTAGAGCAGTGGACCTCCTCATCTGATTGTGTATCTTCAGAGCTTTCGTCCAGTTGCTTTCTTGGTGGTTCAGGTGTAGGAATAGGAACAGCTTCCTGAGAGGGAACTTTCTTCTTTGGAGCAGGTTTCCTCTTTGGGACATTCCTTTGACTCTCTGTGCTTACTGCACTTCTAGCACTTCCTCTTCTGGTTCTTCGAGTAGGTGTTCCAGAAGGCTTTTCATCGAGATGACCAACTTTGCCTTCTCTTACTGCTACCCGATACCTTTTGTACGTTTCAAGCTTCTTGATTTCGTTAGTCAGTAGGTGATCAGGTAACACAGCACCCTGTTTCTTTGTTGACGATTCCTTGATTCTGACAGATAGGATAGGCTCAGTCAACATGTCGTGATTGTCGGGGTCATTGAGCCTCTTGGGAATATCGGGATGAAGTCCAAGTGCTCTCTGGATCAACAGTTTTGTGTATCTAACATAGGGAATCTTTGAGCCAAGCTTTTTGAGAAACGTCATCATGTCATCCCATATCAAAGCTTCAATTTCGATGTCCTTCTTGTTGATTAATGACCAGAAGACTTGCAGTTCTATGAGCTTGGGATGCTCATAGCCACTATCACGACCAGAGACCGATTTGGTGATGATGATGTAGAGGGTTCTCCACGGTTGAGGAATGTTCTTAAGCTCCACATGAGAGTGCTTAGTGATAATTCCTGAAGCTTCATCATAGCCAATATCAATCAGGAATTGAAGAACTGTCTCCTCAGTAGGTGTGGCACAGAAGTCGGTTGGCACGATTTCTGGAATGAGAAGAACAGCCCGTAAGTCTGCATGAGTGATGGTGACTTGTTTGTTATTGATAGTCACAGTCACAGCACTTTGACCCTTGATCCTTTGCATTGAATTCCAGAATTGTTGAATGTAGATTTCCGGTACTGTAGCAGAGTGTGAGAGCATGTTCTGGTAGGGATGATTCTTAAGAATATCCACAGCAATCAAACAGGAAGATTCTGAGCATGTGAGGGTTTCAAAGTCTACCCTAAGGTTGTTCTTTCCAATCTTTCTCGGATAGCCATTAGGGAAGATGTCAGCAATTGTGAGAACTTCTGATGCATCCACATTCATTTGAGCAGCCATGTCGTGATCTGAAATAACATTAGCCAAAAGAACCAACATATCGAAAGACATAATGTTAGTCAACAGAAGGTTTTTATTGTCTAATTATTGAATGTACAGTGTTAATGATTGTTACGAGTCCTAAGTCACTTGTTTGTCCAATAGTCCAATGACGTCGTGAAACATTTCGTGAGTTAGTTAACTTTAAGTTTTAAAGTTTATGTTATCACTTATAGTACACAACATATTAAACGTTTAAGTATATTAGTGACATTATTGGTTTCATGACGATATGATTTGTTTATTAACAAGTTTGTACACGTAACAATTCATAATGAAGGTCAATCAAGGCTTAGACGTAGATTTGGCAAAGTTACGCGTAAACAGGAGTGATATATGCGTAGACGAAAGCTTATGCGTAGGATCCTAACTTACGCGTAAGAAATGTTAAGCGTGGGAAAAGTGAACCTTATGCGTAGAGCTTATGCGTAGGCGTATAAAAACCTTATGTAACACCCCCAAAAATGACTCAGCGGAAGCATACGTGTATTGGGGTGCTACTAAATTGATATCACAACGTAAGCATAGAACAACGGATTTTCATAAATAAACTTTTATTCATTCTTAAAAACAATGTTTACATGATTGATTAGTACGGAAAATGGCCCATTATAAACAAGTGGTCCCAATACATAAATCAGAGTCGTCTATGACCATGCCATGCCTTTGCCTTGCGCCTCCAAAGATAAGCTATCACCTCAAAACCTGAAGATACATGCTAAAAGGGGTCAGCTTACGCTGGTGAGTTCATAGGTTTAATTAAAAAGGAATTTCAGTACACTGTTTCAAATTTGGTTTTTGATGATCATTACGTCTTGCATAACGTCATAAAGTTCATGATTTCAGTTCATAAAAGGATTTCATTAGTGGACCATAAGTAGGGTATATGTACATTACAACGAATATAATGTCATATGTTGAATGTATTACGCTAGCACTAAGTTCATGCAACCGAAACTACGACAGTTCTTGTATGCATAAAGAAGTCATACAAATAAAGAGCCCATGGCGAGTGTTTATCCCAATACACTCGGTCCCGACATGCTATATGTTTCGCCTTGACCCAAGCGGGGTCAACCGAACAGAGGAGTCACCCTCAATAGATCTATTTATAACATTCGCGCTTCCCAGCAGGAATTGACGGTTCATGAAGAGGGCAATTTGGGATCTAAGGACTTAGGCTAAGCTGCGTAATATTCTGGGTCAAACATTTTGGTATGCTCTATAAAACATCTATGTATGATGAAAACTTTAAACATGTAAAAGTATAGTATGCATGGAATGCACAAGTAAAATGATTTACGTAAAATGAGCATGTATCTTCCCCCAAAACAAGTATAAAGCAGTTAAAAGTAGGGGCTATGAAACTCACCTTGGCAATGTGCAATATGCAGTCTAAGGGAATTAAATCAAGGAGTGATAGTGCACGGCTCCGACACGCAACCTAATTAAGTACGGCATATTTAGTCTTTATGTTTAAGACTCGATAAAGTTTAACTAACTTTATAAATTTTCAAATGTTTTTGTTGTTGTTGTTTTTGTAGTTGTTGTTGTTTGTGTGGCATCAAAACAGTTTACAGAGATTTGGATGGATTTCGGCTCACGAGTGTAAGACATGGAAGGAAATTTCGAAGAAGAAATTACGACTTTGGCTTAATGATGACCAATGGTAATACTTGGAAGAGTATACGCAGAAAAGACATCAAGGACGAACGAGACTTCAGTTTGATGATAACCGAATGACGATGTACGAAAGGTAGTACGTAGGATGAGATATTTTCGGTGTGACGAAAGAAGTACATATATATTTATATTAAGTGTATATATATAATATATATATATATACTCGTGACATCAAGTCTCGTAATAAATGTGTCTATTTTAAAGAAAGTTTAAATCTCAACTAAATCTATATATACAATTCATAAAATATAACGTGGTTGCATTTTAAAATGGTAACTATGTTTCGACAAGTTTTAAATAACATTTTACTAGAAGAATTCCCTATACTCGTTTTCAAGAAATAAGTTTTATAACCAAAAGAGGTTTTATTTAATCTAAATAATTAATTTACGAAATGTAAATTAACGATGTCAAAAGTTTATGTTACAATTCGATTTAAACCTATAGTTCAAAAAGTGTAAAAATATCAAGTTCTAATATATCTCAAAAGTTGTATATGTCCCCGACTAATGTATATATCACAATACGGGTTTTCAAGTAATTTATCGTTTATAAACCGTAAAACTAGTTTATTAAAGAATATGTATAATCTGTATGTAATCCTTCTAATTAATTGGTTTTTGATCAAAAGGTAGAAGTTGAATGGTTTGTGTCAATTATATCCGGTTTCATATTTGAAATCAAGTATATGGCAAATTTATATTTTTGGTGAATTGTCCGCATAGCAATTTCTAATTTCGGTTCAAGTAGTAGATATGACTAATGTAATTAATCTTGTTATTACAAGTTTAGTTTTGTTTACTAGTTTTCCCGTTGCATATATACATCGCACGTCGTGTGAAATGGCCATGTCTTATTTCGAATGTCGGTGATAAATGAGTCGGGTGCCATAGTATGTCTTGCGTGACAACTCGATGCGAGATGGGAAGTAAGTCAAATGAGACGGAATTTGAGTCGAGGAAAACTCGAGACTAAACTTGGGTACATGCGCCCTGATGGCTGTTCGAAAACTAAGTGGACCCTTAAGCTGAATGGGCTGCGGCCCAGTCTTGACCAACTTACACTTATATATGACATAGAGTTGGGCCTGGTGTAGAAATCAAAAGTGAATGCACCCAATTGGACCTAGATGGGCCTTGCAATCCAAGAGGTCACGCAGCAGACTCAAAGGGAGATATTGGTATTTTGTTTTCTTAAAACCGGTTAACACAAGAAGATAGCATACTTGTTTGAATGTAAGACTTAGGCCGAGTATATCCTTAACGCAACTATAGCAAGATTACTTTGTTCCAACACACCAATATCTAAGATTCACACAGCCATTCTCATGGCCTGGTGACAGTCATGGTACAACATTCATTGGTGTTTCCTAGTGGCTCGTAAGTCTTGACAACACGTACCAAACGAGGGACAAAAGGGCCATGATTGAGTCTTCCTCTTATAGACCGGGTACGACCCGACTCGAGGACAAAACTTAGTACCAATCACGCCCCCTTGGGGTATTAGGATGGCCTTGCTAACTGATCACGAACATATCATAACTTATACAAACCTACACTCTTATATGAGGTAACTACAACACCCCTTGGTGCTGCTGTTATCCCGAGGCCCAGACTCGAGCAAAACCTCGCAACTCAACTCAACTGAGTTGGTGAGACAAGCGGAACGGTTACATTTCGAGTGGGTATTAATACCAGTCGAGACATAACACGGACAAGTGAATGGCTAGCAGATAAGCCGGAAGTCAAAACGAGCCGAAATTAAAATGGAGAGACAAGCTATGCAAGTTTATCAGCATATACTAAGATCATGCTAATCGGTCTAGTTAAATCACAGTCGAACACATAAGCTGATAGACAAAAACTGAATTTGCCGAAAGTTGACAAAGGGTTAAAGAAACAAATATCATTTAAGCTGGAAATAGTGACAAGCTAACAAACAGATTCTCGAAATAAGCCGAGATGACACATAGCAACTAAGCCGAAGACTAAGACACCAAAATTTAACATTTTTCTGATTCTTTCTCTTGGGTTTCTTGACAGCCGCACAACAACAACAAAACAACACCATTTTCATTTCTTTATTACCAATCCAAACAATACTAATTTGACATACAAAATTCGAATTATAAAAAGATTAAATAATTAATTCATAATCCAAAGTTAACAAGTGTTATTCTTACAATAATAATAGGTGGGTCGAAAGTGATGATCCGAACAACGAGAACTCCAATTGAACAAGAACGAGGATGGATTTGAATAAAACGAAGCTTGATTCGGACTCCTCGGACCTTGAATAACAAAACCCCTCTATCGATTTCAAGAAACCCCTTGATTTCAAGAAACCCTAATTATTAAGAACCCTAATTATTTTTGTGTCGTGAGGAGTGGATGAACCGGCTTCAAGGGTTGACACTATATATAGATGTACATTAAGGAAGCCTTGTGTCCTCTTTCTCTTCTTGGTTGTAGCGTGGCACTCTACATGGATTCCATCTCGATTCTCAGCCGAGCTAGTGTTCCCTTAGAGTAGATTATGTGGCTGCAATATGTGGTGATGGATCATGGTGACTGAAGAGGAAAGGAAGCAGCTTTCTTTTCTGTTCCTGGTTTTGGAAGAAGCTAAAAAGAGAAATGAAGGAGAAAGAAATAAAAGAGGTGGGACGTGTAATGTGTTTTGTTTTATTATAATACTGTATAGTACTCCGTGTTTTGTCGAATCTTCGAGTAAACGTACCTTCCCGGTATAAAAATTATATTTTTGAAAACGATTTTATAAACGTAATAATATGACATTCTTATTACGTTGAAATTTGATCATAATTGTTTGATGTTATTTAATCGGTGTCGGTATACGTGCGGTGCCGTGGTTTTCTAAATTCTCGAGACAACTTCTCGTTTTCATTCGTAATTATTAGTGATTGATAAAAAGTGTATTTTTCTCTCATCTCAGTATTTATTTTTAGTTTTGTATGCTACTGCACTGCAGTATACGGAATAACTTATGGATTAAGCTTATGTATGCTTAAATTTTGACTGTGATCATAATAAATTTCACAGATACTTTGTGGGCAAGTATTGTATGTGCGGTGTCTTATTTCTAAAGGAACGAAATGACCTTTCGTTTTTATATTTTAGATATTGGCATTTTGTCGGAAAATAATTGATTTAAATTTTCTGACGCGATAAATATTATTAAAATAATCCGAAATTTTACGGGTTGTTATACCTTACGCCTAAGGATTACTCGTAAGAGTAAACCTTATGCGTAGAGTCACTGTTTACGCATATCCTTCACAGGATATGCGTAGTCCCATTGTAGAACCTTGCGCGTAACAGTTACGCGTAAAATTTCTCTTACGCATAACTTTCTACGCGTAAGGTGATCCTTATGCGTAGAGTAACAATCGACCTTGATTCTGAGTTTTATGCGTAGCAAGCCAGAAATAAGATCATCATATCATCAATCTTAACACCTATATTCATTTTACAACAAATCATGGCATGAAAACATGTTTAAACAGGTTACGCGTAGAAAGTCATACGCGTAAGTCAAAACCCTAAAGTTTATGAATTACGCATAAGATTTCTAACCATAGGATTTGCACCAAACTTTTTCTGGTAGGTCTTAGGTGTTGTGAGAGTCTAATAACCAAGTTTTAACACCCAATTCTCAGTGAATCAAAAATACCCAAACTTAAGAACATTAAACCCTAAATTCCAATTGTAACTTAATTAGTGTTTCTGGGTTGTTATAGGGCATGTATATCATTAATTCAACATGATATTAACATCACACAACAATCTTTTTGACCACATACAATCACATTTGAAAATACCCAAAACCACGCATAAACCCTAATTTTGAAAACCAATCAATTCGTGTTTCTGGGTGGATTTTGAGGATAAAACTAGTATCATTGATGTTAAAGACATGTTTTGACACAATCTTTTTAACCACAAACACACACCAATGATTGTGTGTTCATACGCTTATGCGTAGAACACATAATCACACATATCTAACGATTTAGCCGTTGGATTTGCATAAAATTCAAAACCTTTGCTTGTAATAACGTTAAGATCATGAAAACACTTACACTTTGATGATCAAAAAAACAGATTTCTTGAACGATTTTCATGCGTTGGATTAGGTAGGTTATGAGTAATAAATGTGAGTTGGAATGTTAGGTGGAAGAGTTTTTATTAAAAGTAACTTTAAACTTTTGGCCGTTTTGGTCCCTCCACCTTTTCCTTTTTCATCCAAAGCCATTTATCTTCCATTTTGGTTATCAAACAAAAGATTTTAGAAACTTGACGACACTCCCCCTCGACTTAAGAAAATAATGAAAGGTTATAAATTTTAGTCCGAGGAGTGTCATTCAACCAGAAAAATTTACCACCATTGATAAAAGAAACAACCGGGATATGATAACATGCAAGTACACAGATGTTTTGAAACAGTTAAGTGATTATTTTCTCCCCCTCAACACTTGATCGGAAAAATACTGAATTTTGAAAGATTTGAGTGTTGACGGAAGAAATGTACTTGCCATGTTGAAAGAAAACTAGATTAGAAGAATATTTTTGTTGTTTTATCAGGTTTTATATTTTTGTATTTTGTTTTTGAAAAATTATTTACAAAAGATATTTTTGGTGTTTGACAGGTTTTTAAGACTGTTTTAGGAGGTCATCCAATTCCTCTTGAGTCAAACACCTCATACCAATCCGGTGGACCAACTCTTAAAGGGTTTGTAAATGAAAAGACATGTTTGAACCACTGTGAGTGTTTTATCTTTTAGCAAAAATACTCCCCCTCCACATGTGCTTTAGAGTTTAGATGGAAATATGCACTGTGTGGGAAGAGCGCGCACTTTTGAATTGATCAACTCAAGATAGACACTCCCCCACGAGACACGGTTACGTTGCATAGTTAAAGAGTTACATTGTCAGCTTTTAGGTGACAACTAGTTCTAATAACTACCTTGAAGGTGTAGACAAGCCTCGAAAGGTTGTCATACCCATCAGAGTTCATGTCTACCAAGAGTTTCTCGAATGGTACTTTCTACTTGGATAAGTCCTTTGCAAGACACGTTTACATTACTAGCGAACTAGCTTGAAATTATTACCCGTCCCGGACAAGTCTTTTCGAGTTACTAACAGTTTAGTACCGTCAATTCGTTGGTTAAGTCTATTACACAAAGATTCATTTGCATTTACACAACGTATTTCTTATCACATAATTTTCTCCCCCTCAAAAATGGCATATAAAATGTTATTTTTGAAAAGTTGAGAATAAGTATGACCATTACCAATATGAACAATTTGTGAACAAAGTTTAAATTCAAATACTCCCCCTCAACAAGTGATATAAACGGTTGAGGTTTTGAAAAACATACGGGGAAGTACTTGTCCTTTTGAGCAAAACCTTGAAAAATGAAAGGTTTGATAGGTGTTACTCAAAATTAAGAAGCTTTCGCTCCTTTCATAAGGATTGTGGCACTAAAGCGTACCACAGGGTCCTTTCTTGACAATTACGGGTTGTACACTGTTATGTGTGCACAAGCCATACACATATTTAAATCATACATCCAAAGTAATAATGAAAGAAGCAGTTTAAGGGGTACCAGGTAGTCCAGAGATGTCGCCAGGAGTGTGAATCGGGCGTTGAAAGCCGGTGATGTTAATCCTGGGTCGACCGCCAACATAGCTTTCCAATCTTCTGAACTGATCCCTTCTATACAACCGTTCATCAATCATCGTGATGATCCTCTTCACATCCCTTCGATCCTGAGAATTCCATCGCTTAGGAGACCCAATCTTTTGATGTATATCCTTCAATCGATAAGCCAATCCGTCCCTAACCATCTTCAAAGTGTGATCTCCAAACTTGTGAAGATCTCTGCACGCCATCAAGAAATTTCTTTGAAGTTCACTGCGGTAAACGACGCCGAATGATTTGCTGATGAGTGTAAATTGTGAGAGCTGGTTGATGTCGGGAACATCAAGCTGCGGTGGAGTGAAGTTGACACGGGTCTGATAAGATTCAACTGCCAGCTGGAGATCTTCTACACGTTCTTTGATAACTATGCGTCTGATAAGATGAGCACTGACTTGATGAATTCACGTTGAACATCAGTGGAGAATTGTCTCATACGACCCTGTACTTTGGCAAGGTACATGTCTTCGATGTCGTTGATAGACAAATTCTCAAAGTCAGCTTCAGAGAATGCATAATCCCTTTCGTCTTGTCTTTTGACCACAATCTTCTTGAGATACGTGTAGTCCCATTTGGACGAAAGATCAACGTGTTTGATGGCAACGATGTTTTTAGTACTGAACACTACATGTTGAGACTTCTGAACCTGGCAGCTTCTGTAGTAGATTCTTCGGCGTTCTGGCCAATGATGAATCCCGTACATTGCTTCTCGGTCGTATGCTTCCACTTTGTTGGAGAACAAGTGATTAGCTCTTTCCTCGATAGCTATGTAGTTTGAGTATATGGCTGCTGGGAATGGAAGTGTCAAAGATGTAGCGTATTTCCTTGATCCATCGCCACCGTGTAGAAAAAATTCCAAGTCTTTGTTGAAGAAATATCTGAATGGGATCCTAGGTTCATCTGGTTAGCCAATTGTTGGTAGAGGTTTAGACCAGTCGGTGTAGTATGGAGGGTTGTCCCGTTTGGTGAAGTCGATGTTTGCTTCTGGGTTGAGCCAATCCATGTTGTTAGACATAGCTCGAGCAATGTTTTCAAGGTGATATTCGACCTCGATGGCACTTTCTGAGCTATCTTTCCACAGTTGAAAAGCTTCATTCTTGATTCGCCTCAACTCGGATTTCGTCATCTTCTTCACATGGAACTTTTCTTGCAGAATCTTAGCATGCTCCAATGTATTACCGTCTACCAGATCTTGACCTTCTTCAGGGTAGGGAGTGGAATTGACAAGTGTAGAAAACCATTCAAATTCCTCTGTTGTATCTTCATCTAGCCGTGATACGACGTCAGCCGTGGGCGCCTTCTTCTTTTGTTTCTTAGGCCTAGATGAGGATGCTGGTTTCTGTACTTTGTCAGGTGAGGCGGGTTGTTGTTGGGGCTCATGGTATTCTTCATCGTCACCACTCGTATATTCAAAGTGGTCACCGGTTTTCTGAATCTGGGGTGGTGTTTCAGAATCATGAGGTTTATTTGCAGAAGAGGGAGGAGAAGATCTTTGTTGAGTAGGAGTCCGTTGTGGTGGAGGTTGCATCGAGTACTGAATAGAGGATGATTCATCAGACTTCTTTGTGTGTTTGGGCTCTTTATCCTTATCCTGATCTTTGTCTTCATCATCTCTTGAACGTTTGGGCCTAACAACTTCTTCTTGGAATGAGGACCTTAGTTGGTATTCCAGTAGAGCTTCAAACAGTTTAGCTTCGTGTGAGGCAAACGTTGCAGAGCGTTTCAACATTTGCGCTTCTGGCCGGTTCACCAATTCATCATCTGAGAAGATTGTAGATTCAACTGGATTGATGCTTAAATTCATCGGAGTTGATTTCATGGCTTGTTTGGCTAGATGCAAGAGATTTGGATACAGTTGTCTGTTATACATCTCTTTTGTCAGTTTCGGAACGACCTCCATAAGGAACTGGTGAGTGTATCCTTTGATCATTTCGTCTATTTTCCCTTGAAGATCATCTTTCATGAGCTTCTGGACATACTCCCTTTCATCTTGCATCTTGTCGATATCATCATGAATATACTGTATCTGATCAGCGTAGAAATTCATCTTCCTGTAGAGTATGTCCTTCTTTCTGACTTGTTTGACAGCATTCCCAATTCTTTTATGAGCATGAGAAATCCAAGATCGAGTTGGCTTCTTCACTGATTTGGATGTTGATTTGGTTGATCTTTTAGATGGAGGTGGCGAAGAATGAGATGATGAGTCTGATGAGGAGGAGACATGAGGAGACTCAGGGTCCTTAGGGGGTTCAGAAGTTTCCTCATTAGACATAGCCTTGTCATCAGTCTTTGTTTCATCAGTAGGTATTTCCTCAGTCTTTTCTTTTGCTGGTTCCTCAATCTCATAATCAATAGAATCCTCCAAAATTTGTTGTTGTTGCAGAAGAGTGGTGGCATCAGCTCCCTTATCGGGTCGATTAACCGCATCAGGAGATGGTTTGGAGTGGGCAGCACCACTTGAACCTCTAGGGCCACCCATTTGATCCTTTGCAAATTCCTTCGCAACATGTTGGAGTCTAATGATTTTGAACTTCTTCATGTATGAACTATCCAGTTGCTCTTCTTCATCATCTGAGCTTTCTTCATAAGGCACAAGTACAGGAGTCTTCCCTTTTCCATATTCAGCTGGAGGACTAGGAGGTTTTGCTACTGAGGGAGGTGGTTCGGTTGCAGATTTAGAGCAGTGGACCTCCTCATCTGATTGTGTATCTTCAGAGCTTTCGTCCAGTAGCTTTCTTGGTGGTTCAGGTGTAGGAATAGGAACAGCTTCCTGAGAGGGAACTTTCTTCTTTGGAGCAGGTTTCCTCTTTGGGACATTCCTTTGACTCTCTGTGCTTACTGCACTTCTAGCACTTCCTCTTCTGGTTCTTCGAGTAGGTGTTCCAGAAGGCTTTTCATCGAGATGACCAAATTTTCCTTCTCTTACTGCTACCCGATACCTTTTGTACGTTTCAAGCTTCTTGATTTCGTTAGTCAGTAGGTGATCAGGTAACACAGCACCCTGTTTCTTTGTTGACGATTCCTTGATTCTGACAGATAGGATAGGCTCAGTCAACATGTCGTGATTGTCGGGGTCATTGAGCCTCTTGGGAATATCAGGATGAAGTCCAAGTGCTCTCTGGATCAACAGTTTTGTGTATCTAACATAGGGAATCTTTGAGCCAAGCTTTTTGAGAAACGTCATCATGTCATCCCATATCAAAGCTTCAATTTCGATGTCCTTCTTGTTGATTAATGACCAGAAGACTTGCAGTTCTATGAGCTTGGGATGCTCATAGCCACTATCACGACCAGAGACCGATTTGGTGATGATGATGTAGAGGGTTCTCCACGGTTGAGGAATGTTCTTAAGCTCCACATGAGAGTGCTTAGTGATAATTCCTGAAGCTTCATCATAGCCAATATCAATCAGGAATTGAAGAACTGTCTCCTCAGTAGGTGTGGCACAGAAGTCGGTTGGCACGATTTCTGGAATGAGAAGAACAGCCCGTAAGTCTGCATGAGTGATGGTGACTTGTTTGTTATTGATAGTCACAGTCACAGCACTTTGACCCTTGATCCTTTGCATTGAATTCCAGAATTGTTGAATGTAGATTTCCGGTACTGTAGCAGAGTGTGAGAGCATGTTCTGGTAGGGATGATTCTTAAGAATATCCACAGCAATCAAACAGGAAGATTCTGAGCATGTGAGGGTTTCAAAGTCTACCCTAAGGTTGTTCTTTCCAATCTTTCTCGGATAGCCATTAGGGAAGATGTCAGCAATTGTGAGAACTTCTGCTGCATCCACATTCATTTGAGCAGCCATGTCGTGATCTGAAATAACATTAGCCAAAAGAACCAACATATCGAAAGACATAATGTTAGTCAACAGAAGGTTTTTATTGTCTAATTATTGAATGTACAGTGTTAATGATTGTTACGAGTCCTAAGTCACTTGTTTGTCCAATAGTCCAATGACGTCGTGAAACATTTCGTGAGTTAGTTAACTTTAAGTTTTAAAGTTTATGTTATCACTTATAGTACACAACATATTAAACGTTTAAGTATATTAGTGACATTATTGGTTTCATGACGATATGATTTGTTTATTAACAAGTTTGTACACGTAACAATTCATAATGAAGGTCAATCAAGGCTTAGACGTAGATTTGGCAAAGTTACGCGTAAACAGGAGTGATATATGCGTAGACGAAAGCTTATGCGTAGGATCCTAACTTACGCGTAAGAAATGTTAAGCGTGGGAAAAGTGAACCTTATGCGTAGAGCTTACGCGTAGGCGTATAAAAACCTTACGCGTAAGGATTACTCGTAAGAGTAAACCTTATGCGTAGAGTCACTGTTTACGCATATCCTTCACAGGATATGCGTAGTCCCATTGTAGAACCTTGCGCGTAACAGTTACGCGTAAAATTTCTCTTACGCATAACTTTCTACGCGTAAGGTGATCCTTATGCGTAGAGTAACAATCGACCTTGATTCTGAGTTTTATGCGTAGCAAGCCAGAAATAAGATCATCATATCATCAATCTTAACACCTATATTCATTTTACAACAAATCATGGCATGAAAACATGTTTAAACAGGTTACGCGTAGAAAGTCATACGCGTAAGTCAAAACCCTAAAGTTTATGAATTACGCATAAGATTTCTAACCATAGGATTTGCACCAAACGTTTTCTGGTAGGTCTTAGGTGTTGTGAGAGTCTAATAACCAAGTTTTAACACCCAATTCTCAGTGAATCAAAAATACCCAAACTTAAGAACATTAAACCCTAAATTCCAATTGTAACTTATTTAGTGTTTATGGGTTTTTATAGGGCATGTATATCATTAATTCAACATGATATTAACATCACACAACAATCTTTTTGACCACATACAATCACATTTGAAAATACCCAAAACCACGCATAAACCCTAATTTGGAAAACCAATCAATTCGTGTTTCTGGGTGGATTTTGAGGATAAAACTAGTATCATTGATGTTAAAGACATGTTTTGACACAATCTTTTTAACCACAAACACACACCAATGATTGTGTGTTCATACGCTTATGCGTAGAACACATAATCACACATATCTAACGATTTAGCCGTTGGATTTGCATAAAATTCAAAACCTTTGCTTGTAATAACGTTAAGATCATGAAAACACTTACACTTTGATGATCAAAAACACAGATTTCTTGAACGATTTTCGTGCGTTGGATTAGGTAGGTTATGAGTAATAAATGTGAGTTGGAATGTTAGGTGGAAGAGTTTTTATTAAAAGTAACTTTAAACTTTTGGCCGTTTTGGTCCCTCCACCTTTTCCTTTTTCATCCAAAGCCATTTATCTTCCATTTTGGTTATCAAACAAAAGATTTTAGAAACTTGACGACACTCCCCCTTGACTTAAGAAAATAATGAAAGGTTATAAATTTTAGTCCGAGGAGTGTCATTCAACCAGAAAAATTTACCACCATTGATAAAAGAAACAACCGGGATATGATAACATGCAAGTACACAGATGTTTTGAAACAGTTAAGTGATTATTTTCTCCCCCTCAACACTTGATCGGAAAAATACTGAATTTTGAAAGATTTGAGTGTTGACGGAAGAAATGTACTTGCCATGTTGAAAGAAAACTAGATTAGAAGAATATTTTTGTTGTTTTATCAGGTTTTATATTTTTGTATTTTGGTTTTGAAAAATTATTTACAAAAGATATTTTTGGTGTTTGACAGGTTTTTAAGACTGTTTTAGGAGGTCATCCAATTCCTCTTGAGTCAAACACCTCATACCAATCCGGTGGACCAACTCATTAAACCTAGCGGGAGGCAAGGCTTTGGTGAGAAGATCTGCCAATTGGTATTCAGTACCCACGAAGTATAATTCAACTGTACCCTGTTCCATGTGGTCCTTGATGAAATGATAACGAAGATCGATGTGCTTTGATTTCGAGTGCTGAACTGAGTTACACGAGATTGCAATGGCACTCCAATTGTCGCAGTACATCGGGATTCTGTCAAATACGTAACCATAGTCTTTGAGTTGTGTTCTCATCCAGATGACTTGAGCACAACACGCGGACATGGCTACATATTATGCTTCGGTTGATGACAGTGATGTACAATCCTGCTTCTTTGATTGCCAAGACACCAGTTTATCACCAAGAAATTATAGTGCTCCTGAAGTGCTTTTTCGTGAATCTAAGCATCCTGCGTGGTCAGCGTCTGAAAAAGCGATTAGTTCAAACCCAGAATCCTCCGGATACCAGATCCCCAAGTTAATGGTTCCCTTGATGTATTAGAGGATTCTTTTAGCCTCAGAGAGGTGGGTTTCAGTTGGTTGCGACTGATAACGGGGAGCATAGATAAACGGCAAATACAATATCAGGTCTGCTAGCTATTAGGTACATTAGAGACCCAATAATACTTCGGTATTTGGTGGGGTCAACTAATTTCCCATGTACATCAGCGTCTAGCTTCTTGGTATGAGTCATTGGTGTGGCATAAGTGTCACAGGTTTTCATTCCAAATTTGTTTAACAGTTCAAGGGCATATTTGGACTGACTCAAGAAAATACCACGGGGTGATTGATGAACTTGCAGTCCTAGAAAGAACGTAAGTTCACCCATCATGGACATTTCAAAATTTTTCTTCATTAGTTTTGCAAAAGCGATTGAGTACTTTTTATGTGTAGACCCAAAAATGATGTCATCCACGTAGATTTGAACAATTAAGATATGTGCCCCGTGATATTGTATAAAAAGAGTAGGGTCGACCGAACCTTTGGTGAAATTATTAGCAATGAGGAAAGATGATAGCTTATCGTACCATGCCCGAGGAGCTTGTTTGAGACCATAAAGAGCTTTGTTCAGTTTGTAGACATGGTTCGGGAACTCGGGATCAACGAATCCGTCTGGTTGGCTGACATAAATTGTTTCTTTCAGTTGTCCGTTGAGAAACGCAGTTTTGACATCCATCTGAAAGACCGTCATATTCATATGAGCCGCGAACGCGAGAAATATCCGAACAGCCTCAAGACGAGCAACCGGAGCAAAAGATTCTTCAAAGTCTATTCCCTCTTCCTGACGATAACCCTTAGCAACTATACGTGACTTGTTTCAGATTATGTTCCCTTCAGCATCCAATTTGTTTTTCCAAATCCATTTGATACCAATGACGTAGACCCCTGTTGGTCTTTCAACCAGTTCCCATACTTCAAGACGTTTGAATTGGTTGAGTTCTTCTTGCATGGATTTGATCTAGTTGTCTTTTGTCATTGTGTCTTTAATGTTTTTAGGCTCAGATTGGCAGACAGTGAGTGCATAAATTCAATGTTCACCATCTGTGTGAAGACGTTGTCTCGTAACGACTGGTTGATTCGGATTGCCAATAATATTTTCCAGAGGATGGTCTTTTGTCCATCGATGTGTAGAGGGTTGATGTTGGTATACATTGTGCAGATTCTGAGGATTCAAATGGTTTGTTGATGATTCCGCGACATCAGGTGCAGCAGTGTCATTAGCAAACGGGTTAAAGAACGCATTTGGATCAAAATCTGCAGGTGGGGGTACTTCATTAAGAATATCATCAGCCGGTTCATCATTTTTGGAAGCGGTTTGTTCAACTGTTGTGGTGGAGTCAACTGGTGGTGCTTCTTCAACAGTAGTTGTTGTAGCAGGTGTATCAGGTATAATAGTATTATCAGGTTGTGCAGCGGAAACAACGGATACACCTGGAGCACGTTCATCAATATCGTCACTGAACAGAGGAGCAAATAACCTTTCCATTTGTTGACGGGTAAGCTGGGGGCTTTGTTTAGCTGATGATGGGGGTTGAGGGAAGTTTAAACGGTTTTGACCAGGTTCTAAGCTGTTATACTCAGAAGCCATTTCCGTAAGTTCATCAAAATGAGCATGAATCGTTTCCATCACCTGTTTTGTACGACGATTCCAGATTCGGTAACCTTTAGAATTCTCACAATATCCAATAAAGACTCCAATGTCAGCTTTGGCTTTGAGCTTTCCAAAATCATCACGATCATTATTCGGATAGCAAAGGTGTTGGAATCACTCCTAGACCATAATTCAAGTGTTAGTTACTCATATGTAATAGGTAGTTTATTATGGCCTTTATGTTTGTTTAAGGTTAAGCTTATGTAGAAGGCCCATAAGCTTAGGCCCATGTCCAATAAGGAAAAGGGAAGGAGTAGGAGTGTTGCCCTAGCTCCTTGCCTATAAATACTCTTGTAAACCTTCATTTGAAGGTTGGTTGTTCAAGTTTTCTCTTTCACTTCATAATCTACGCATAACTGTCTTAGTATAACGTGTGTGTGTGTTTGGTTTACTTGTTCAATCGCCTTTATCTCCTTCTAGTAAGCTTGTGTTGTAAAACTAGTGACCTAACAGTGGTATCAATCGCCAAATAGTTAGGTGCACACTTTTGTTTTGAAGTTTTTGGTTTTGGTCTTACGCGTAAAGATAACGTGTTCTTTGGTTCGCTTAAAAACTTGTTTTTTACACTTTTTAATCCAAGATTCTTGTACTTTCAACGTTTTAAGGTGTTAAAATACTTGTTTTTGGCAAAAAGTTTCAAACTTTATGCGTGAATCTAAGTTTTTGAGCTTGATTTTGTTCGTGGGTGAAGTTCTACGCGTAACCCGTTTAGCCGTTTTAGTTCATCAAGGTTCACACTTTTGTGTTATTTTGGTACTATTAACGCTATTCCATAACAAAAATCTGGTTTAGAAACAAATTTGGGCATAATCATTTTTACGAGTAAGATTACGCGTATCAAAACCCTAATCTTACGCGTAACTTTATCCGTGGTTTGATCTTCGTTTTCGTAGTTTACTCCGTGTTTTCTTGCTTGGATAAGCCTGAAAATACGTCGACTTTGGATATCTTTTGCACTGTGATAGTGTAAAATATCATTTGGGATAAAACCCTAAACTTACGCATAAGCATAAAGCTTACGCGTAGAAATCCTACGCATAAGATTCATCTTACGCCTAAGCCAAGTATTACGCATAAGATAATCCTACGCCTAACTTTCTACGCATAACTTTGTTTCTACGCATAGCTTTAGCGTCTTTTCCCTACTTACGCGTATGCTAAATCTACGCGTAACTCTTTCTTGTTACGCGTAACTTTAGTGTTTTTACGCATAAGTGCTACCTGGATTATTGTGATTTCTACGCCTAAGGACACTTCATCAACAAAGGTTCATTCGACTACAAAGATCCATTTTTACCAACACAAGTTTTCAACATGTCTCAACCACCATACTCTAACTATTTCCCTTACACTTATTCTCAACGACAACAACAACTAAGTCCACAACATCAACAATGGAATCAACAACAAGCAATTTATCAACAACAATTTAATCAACAACATACTCCACAACTTGGAGCAATTCCTCCACCACAAATGGTTCAAACACCGCCAAGTCTTCAAATTCAAGCCTACACAAATGAATTCAATCAACATCCATCAAGGAACACTATGAAGGAACCCACTTGGTTTGCAAAGATGTGTGAAGCTTTAAGCAGCCAACAATCAATTCATGAGGCTGGATCACTTGATAGACCTCCAATGCTCACTCCAGGAAACTACGATCAATGGGTGATAATTCTTTAGATTTTGTGATCTGAAGAAGCCACATGCAAAGTTCTTAAAGAAGGTTATCTTGGAAGGTCCATTTGAGATGCCTACTGTCATTGTACCCGGAGATCCAAATGCCATTCCACCAAGAGATGAACAAACGAACATTGCTACTGTTACAGACTTGAATCCTCAAGAACTTCTACACTATGAAGCAGATGAACTTGCAATGGAATATATCCTCTTAGGATTACCAAATCCAATTCTTCGTAGTTTGATGCTCAAAAGACTGCACAGAAAATGTGGGATCATATTCGTCTTCTTACGGAAGGATCGGTACTCAATCAGGAGGATTTGGAATCCAAAATTTACTTGGCTTATGAACACTTCATGATTGAACCTGGAGAGACACTAGAGTCCTATCATCATCGTTTTTCGGACATCATCAATGATTTGGATAAACACAACATCATCATGCCAAGAATTGCAGTGAATACTAAGTTCCTGAGTAGTCTTGGTCCTGAATGGAAGAAGTATGTCATTTTTCTCCGTCAAGCGAAGAATATGCATCATTCTACATATGGATTGTTGTACGATTACTTGAAGCCTCATGAAAAGGAAGTTGATCGGGAAAGGATTCTCCGTGCTCAAATTGCTCCACCTACACATCCGGAAAATCAACAACTTGCCTTATATGCTCAACAAAGTTATCCTCCTCAACAAGCAACTCAACCAACTGCCTCAGTCACACCAAACGATCAATCACAGCACCTCAACAAAATCAATTGGTTCCTTACAACAACAACAATGATCAAGCACTTCATAGTCAAACTAATGAGGAATCTGATCCGTTCGAAGCATTGCAACATGGATTTGTTATGATTGCTAATGCTTTTAGCCGTTATACCAACAAATCCAACAATCGTATTCGTTCCTCATCCAATACACGAAATCAGGCTGTTGTGAACAATGGACGAGTTGAAGTTCAGAATCATGGTTATGGTCGTCAAATGGGAGGTGGTTAAGGGTTTAATGCTATCCGTAGGAATAACAACAAAGCTCCAGTGGTGGAACAGGGAAATGCTCAGAATGGGTTGAATGGTCTTCGATGCTACAACTGCAATGAGAAGGGACACCTGGCTAATGCATGCCCAAAGCCAAGGACTAGGGGCAGTGCTTATTTCAAAGAGGCTCTTCTTTTGGCTCTTAAGGATGAAGCTGGTGGATCTCTCACAAACAAAGAACAGAGCTTTATGGCAGATGCATACTCAGATGATGATATGGAGGACTTGCAGGCCAATGCAGCTGTTATGTTGATGGCTAATATGCATGAGTTACACATGAGTGAAACAGGCTCAGTGTATGACACTGATGGCTTGTCTCAGGTACCCGAACAAACCATCATCATATCTGAACTAATATCTCTGCCAATATCTGAATCCGGCACGGCTCAGACTGTTCAAAATGAGTCATCTACATCTCATTATGACGATTTTCAAATAAACCCTGTAGTTACATTTGACGATCAAGATGACCTTATGGTTTCCTTTGATAATCAAATTGACTCCGTGGTTGTACTTGAGGATCTAAATAATGATCATGTTGTGACTCACGTTGAACAAGCCGAACTGTTGCCTCATCCAGATTTTGCTCGTTTAATTAAAGACCATCAAATCAAAATGGATGAATGTTATGCATTAAATAAGGAATTAAAAAGCAAAAATGCACTGTTAACCAAGGATTTTGAATGCTTACAAATGCAACTCAACTTTGTCAAAACTCAAGAAAACCGTGAAAAAGGTTTTGTAGCCGCTTTTGCTAAATCTCATCAAAACGAAAAATATTTAGAGAGACAGATGCGTGATCTAGCTGCTTCGAAGAATGCTTTGTTGTCTGAAATAAAACAACTGAAACATGAACGTAAAAAGCAAATTAACGCTCTCACCTTGGAAAATCAAAAAGCTAAGGCTGAGTTGTTAACTTGTCAAAAACAGTTCTCCGCATACAAAAAGCATTCAACGAATCGGGTAGATGACCTTCTTGAAGAAATTATCGGCTTGCAAAACAAAATTAAAGAGTTTAAAACTGTTGTTTACAAACATGGTGAATCAGTAACAGCTATTGAAAAGTTTACTTTAAAACCCAATCCAAAAGGATATGGACCAAATCTAGCTGATTACAAACCAAAGCTTTCACTAAAAACATTCAACCAAATCCTGAAGTTTCCAGTGCAGAATATAAAATTAATGATACTGTTATGAGTGTTGTTGAATATCATCGTCAAGAGGAATTAGATGCAGAAGACGAGAGTCGATCAAAATTAAAAACTGTTGTTTACAACAAACCTTTTAATTATTCAAAACCGGTCACTTTCGTCACACCAACGGATTCTTCTAACACACCAAGGGTTATTATCAAAACACCTGAGTCTTCTAATATTAATCCCCAACCAGATTATGTACAAATTTATGGTCCTTTACCTTCCATCAGTGAAGTAAACTCAAAACCTGAAAATCGAAAAATTCTTAGATATTTTGACATTTTCATGGCTGACCTCAAAATTTTACAACATGAGATAGAATATCGTTCTGAAATCAAAATTGATCATTTTCAATCGCCTCTGGCGCGAGAACAAAGAGACATTTTTCAGAAAAATCTTTTACCTAACGTTAAAAATTTGAAAAGTTGTGCATTAGCTTGGGAAAAGGATTTTCATAAGGAACTTGGAGTGATGAAGGTCGTTTTCGAGAAAACCGAAACATCTATTTCTAATACTAAACGTAAAAAGAAACTGTTGAGAAAAGATGTTGATCGACTCTTGAAAGATGTTATCTGTGCTAATATCCATAATGTTGTGTTATTCAATTCTTTGCCACATGCATATGATTATATCTCTGTTGATAATGTTGACTCTCTGGTAACCGTTGAGAATACTGATAATGTGCTTCAGATCGAGTCTTTAAAAGCTGAAAATAAACGATTACTTAACGAACTTTACAATGCAAAACGTCGTCTTAATTGGTGTGAAAAGGATATTCACAATCAACTACTTGTTTTTCAAAACAAAATCGCTCAGTTGCGTGCAAAATCTTCTGATCCTAAAATTGAGCAACTGGATGATCAAAACGTGTCTTTGAAAAGTCAAATCTCAAAATATGAACAAGAACTTGTAACTGTTAAACAGGAATATGGTGTCATATTTGATTTACTCAATAAGACTTGTCATGAAGCATCAAACGAACTTGATCATTATCTTGCTCACACTAGAGAAGTCATGAATTTTGCTGGTAATATTCGTTCTGAAAATCAAGATTTGATTCACACTATCTCTAAGTTAAGAGAAATGTTAGGAAAGTATGAACAACTTCCGCCAACCATCATTAAGAGATTAGCACCAGTAACACTTAGTAATCGTGAAACTAGAATCTCTACTGCCAAATCACAAGTTGCTAACGTGCTTCATTCTAGTGAAACATGAATAGTTGCGTCTTTTCCAAACGTCCGCACTTCACAGCCTATGTCACACCCTCGCCGGAGGCGGAAACACGAGGTGTAACGGAAGGGAACATAAGCACAAGATAATAGAACATACCAACGTTAATATTTAAAAGAAAGAGTACACCATTACAATACCAGTTTAGCCGTCATCGGCAAATATATTACAAAGTTTAGTTCCCAAAATATTGCGTTCTATTACATAATGATTTGTAGTGACAAGTGAAAACTTCATTATGCAAGACCTGGTAGAAAAAGCTTACTAACGATCACCTGAAATGCATGAGAGAAAAACGGGTCAACTATGAAAATAGTTGGTGAGTAAACATGTTTAGCAAAATAAGAAAACTCGTAAGAAATATTCAAAGCTTTCGGTCAACGAAAAATGGTCCACAAAGCAAAGGCATTGTAAATCCACTCAGTTCCAAGTTCCGCCCATACAAAACTTGCAACCTGTGTATTCACAACCCATTGCACAAAAGATAGCGTATGAAGTAGTCAAGTATAAGCGGTCATAATAGTTCACAATATAGTACAACGAATATAATAATTCAGGGATACTCCTGATGAAACCAAATATATCGGGATCATTTTTGGAAGTAACGGATTAAATGTTCATAATAATAACTCACGCGATAACGTTTATTTAATATGAAATTTACGCGTTTATCGTGAAATGAAAATTCATGCATGAACTAATATGATGAATATTGAGTTTAAGAAATGACCAGAAATTGAGAATTGTGACATTCTTCCCATGTCAGTGGAATCACGTCCTCGTGATTCGATTAACGATACTATGGTCCGAACCTCGACAAGAGTTCTAAAAGTTCATGCTCGTACGAACAGTATAAATGATCATATCAATGCCCATGCGTACAGGTTCCCCATTCAACTAAGTACGTGCCCGTGATTAGATTGGGTAGGGTAAACTTGCCCAATATCGAACGTAGCCCTCAAAAGACCTTTAGATAGTGACTTGAGTAAACTTGTTTCTTAGCTCGACTTTCGCAACTCATCAAACAAGAACTGTCACTAGATCAAGCTAGGAAACAAGTCTTTTGAATGAAGTCTTTTGAAAGATTCGCTCGATATTGAATTTGCTTACACAATTCAAATCAAATCAACAAAATATATAACAACTAAGGTCGATATCGATAGGTCTCAAATTAATCAAGGTCGTGAACGTGGTAAGAATTGGAAGGAAGTTATGCACTCAAAATCATGTTGCACAGAAATAAAGTGGTTGTTCAAAGGAATGTACCCATTACGTGTTGCGGGCTTCCTCGGTACCCAGATAGAATGCTCGACCACGTGCGGGGGGAATTTCAATGTTCTGATCTTGTGGGCCTTTTAATGCCAACGCCAGGTTTGGACAATTACCTCCTTGATTGGGAGTTCTTTTCAGCTTTGGACAGGTATTGCGAAGGTGATCTAGACTTCCACACTCGTAACATGCTTTTCTCTGTCCTTGATTCCCAGTTCTGTTTGAGCAATTTCGCGCGAAGTGGCCCGTCTGTCCACATTTGTCGCACCTTGGGCAGTCTCCTAAGTGATGATAATTACATCAAGTGCACAAAGGATGTGGAGCTGCATATCCTTTGCGCTCCTGGGTGTTCGCCCCATAGTTCTGGGTTATTCGCTGCCTCTTGTTTTGCTGATTCTGGTCTCGGTTTCCCTGGTGATCCTCCTGTCGCTTTCGTCCATTGTTGTTTGCTTTTGTTAGTTCTCCAGACCTGATCACATCATTTGTCAAGCGATACGCCATACTCACAGCGGCTTGCAGAGTGGTTGGGTTTGATGAGGTGACGTCCCTCCTAATTTCCGGTATCAATCCCCATATATATCGGTCAATCAACTTCTCCACAGTGGAAACCATGTGAGGAACCATCCTAGTTAACTCGTGGAAACGGATCGTGTACTTGTCGACTTCTACTCCAACCATCAAGTGATTCCAAAATTCCGCTTCTAGCTTCTGCACTTCATCTTTTCTGCAGTACTCATCAGTTAGTAGTTTCTTAAATGCTTCCCAAGATAACGCATTTGCAGCCCCTCTTCCTCTAGTCTGTAGTTGGTTGTTCCACCAGGTCAATGCTCGACCCTGTAGTAGACCAGCAGAGAACTCAACCTTGTTTCCTTCAGTACATTTCGTGATACTAAGTTTCGACTCAACATTCTCGAACCAGGTTAGCAGTCCAATGGCACCCTCAGTACCATGAAATTCCATTGGCTTGCATGTCATGAAAGTTTTGTAGCTGCATCCTTGACCAGCGTTTGAAGTACCTTCTCCGTTGTTGGTTCGTCTAGCATCGAGATGTGTTATAATTTGGGTGAGTAGATCCACTATTCCAGCAGCGTTGTTGTCTGGATTGTCATTGTTGTTTGGGTTGCCGTTGTTGTTACCTCCTGAGCGTGTGTTTCTTGCAGCCATGATCCTACAGAGGACCAAAACATCGGGTTGAGTAAACGACATTCTAACGAAGTCAGATGAGGTGCAGAACGGTGGTAATGTGTTATAGTGATCGAAACATGACAGGAACAGAGACATGCTATGTCTAACAAGTCAAAAGATGGAAAAGAGAAGATATGAACAAGGTACGGTAATGTAGACGTGAACGTAAAAACATGCTATGCATACCCACCCGACCAATGCAACTTCAGGTGACCAGACTCAAAAGACTCGACTAAACATGATTTAAATTTACTCTTCTTATCATTGCATGGTTCTTCATAAATTAGACATAGTTGATCAGGCTATGTATAATTTATGATTAACGATGCAACGATAGGACTAGATGACTCGGATGATGTTCAATGTTTAATAAAATAAAATAAAATTTTTTCCGGTTATAGCTGTGATTTTTATTTTTGAAAAATCGGCATTCTCTATAACCTTTGGCTCTGATACCAATCTGTCACACCCTCCCCGGAGGCGGAAACACGAGGTGTAACGGAAGGGAACATAAGCACAAGATAATAGAACATACCAACGTTAATATTTAAAAGAAAGAGTACACCATTACAATACCAGTTTAGCCGTCATCGGCAAATATATTACAAAGTTTAGTTCCCAAAATATTGCGTTCTATTACATAATGATTTGTAGTGACAAGTGAAAACTTCATTATGCAAGACCTGGTAGAAAAAGCTTACTAACGATCACCTGAAATGCATGAGAGAAAAACGGGTCAACTATGAAAATAGTTGGTGAGTAAACATGTTTAGCAAAATAAGAAAACTCGTAAGAAATATTCAAAGCTTTCGGTCAACGAAAAATGGTCCACAAAGCAAAGGCATTGTAAATCCACTCAGTTCCAAGTTCCGCCCATACAAAACTTGCAACCTGTGTATTCACAACCCATTGCACAAAAGATAGCGTATGAAGTAGTCAAGTATAAGCGGTCATAATAGTTCACAATATAGTACAACGAATATAATAATTCAGGGATACTCCTGATGAAACCAAATATATCGGGATCATTTTTGGAAGTAACGGATTAAATGTTCATAATAATAACTCACGCGATAACGTTTATTTAATATGAAATTTACGCGTTTATCGTGAAATGAAAATTCATGCATGAACTAATATGATGAATATTGAGTTTAAGAAATGACCGGAAATTGAGAATTGTGACATTCTTCCCATGTCAGTGGAATCACGTCCTCGTGATTCGATTAACGATACTATGGTCCGAACCTCGACAAGAGTTCTAAAAGTTCATGCTCGTACGAACAGTCTAAATGATCATATCAATGCCCATGCGTACAGGTTCCCCATTCAACTAAGTACGTGCCCGTGATTAGATTGGATAGGGTAAACTTGCCCAATATCGAACGTAGCCCTCAAAAGACCTTTAGATAGTGACTTGAGTAAACTTGTTTCTTAGCTCGACTTTCGCAACTCATCAAACAAGAACTGTCACTAGATCAAGCTAGGAAACAAGTCTTTTGAATGAAGTCTTTTGAAAGATTCGCTCGATATTGAATTTGCTTACACAATTCAAATCAAATCAACAAAATATATAACAACTAAGGTCGATATCGATAGGTCTCAAATTAATCAAGGTCGTGAACGTGGTAAGAATTGGAAGGAAGTTATGCACTCAAAATCATGTTGCACAGAAATAAAGTGGTTGTTCAAAGGAATGTACCCGTTACGCGTTGCGGGCTTCCTCGGTACCCAGATAGAATGCTCGACCACGTGCGGGGGGAATTTCAATGTTCTGATCTTGTGGGCCTTCTAATGCCAACGCCAGGTTTGGACGATTACCTCCTTGATTGGGAGTTCTTTTCAGCTTTGGACAGGTATTGCGAAGGTGATCTAGACTTCCACACTCGTAACATGCTTTTCTCTGTCCTTGATTCCCAGTTCTGTTTGAGCAATTTCGCGCGAAGTGGCCCGTCTGTCCACATTTGTCGCACCTTGGGCAGTCTCCTAAGTGATGATAATTACATCAAGTGCATAAAGGATGTGGACCTGCATATCCTTTGCGCTCCTGGGTGGTCGCCCCATAGTTCTGGGTTATTCGCTGCCTCTTGTTTTGCTGATTCTGGTCTCGGTTTCCCTGGTGATCCTCCTGGTCCATTGTCGTTTGCTTTTGTTAGTTCTCCAGACCTGATCACATCATTTGTCAAGCGATACGCCATACTCACAGCGGCTTGCAGAGTGGTTGGGTTTGATGAGGTGACGTCCCTCCTAATTTCCGGTATCAATCCCCATATATATCGGTCAATCAACTTCTCCACAGTGGAAACCATGTGAGGAACCATCCTAGTTAACTCGTTATACGTCCAGGTGTAGGAAATACGTGAACTACATTAATAGTAGTGAATCCTCTGACGGGTTCCACGCTGTTTACACCTGTCTGCCCGGTGAAGCGCGCTTTAACGAGTTTGTCTTGACCCTTAGTTCCTGTCTCTTTTCGTACAATGCTCACACCTTCAGATCTAGTGGAAGCGTTATGGACAGGTTTCGACTTTTCTTGAGGGTTAGTTCCTCCATTAGCAGGTTTGGACCGCAACCGTAATCTTCCGGGTGTTCTAATCTTGTAACTTTAAGGGGGGCGTGCACCAGCTCGTAAGATAGACCCATGGCTCCTTCGGGCGTTGCGCATTGCCCATGTAAGGAAACTTGTTGGTGAAATAAAGACACGTTGTACTAAAACTCACGTATTGAAGGAAGGTTAAGAATGGTGCAAGTGCTGGAACTAATTAAACTCTGGATAGCTATAGCTGGAATCAACAATATATAAAACAACTAAACTAAACTTAACACATTCGTTTAAGTTAT
>BPTQ01000002.1:29092472-29200159 GCA_019973895.1 Chrysanthemum seticuspe | reverse complement strand
AAACTTCATTATGCAAGACCTGGTAGAAAAAGCTTACTAACGATCACCTGAAATGCATGAGAGAAAAACGGGTCAACTATGAAAATAGTTGGTGAGTAAACATGTTTAGCAAAATAAGAAAACTCGTAAGAAATATTCAAAGCTTTCGGTCAACGAAAAATGGTCCACAAAGCAAAGGCATTGTAAATCCACTCAGTTCCAAGTTCCGCCCATACAAAACTTGCAACCTGTGTATTCACAACCCATTGCACAAAAGATAGCGTATGAAGTAGTCAAGTATAAGCGGTCATAATAGTTCACAATATAGTACAACGAATATAATAATTCAGGGATACTCCTGATGAAACCAAATTATGCTGGGTGCCACTACCCAAAGTTATGTTGGGTGCCTCTTCCCAAAGATATATTGGGTGCCTCTTCCCAAAGATATACTGGGTGCCTCTTCCCAAAGATATACTGGGTGCCTCTTCCCAAAGATATACTGGGTGCCTCTTCCCAAAGATATACTCCGAACATAGGAGTCTTTATAGTGATGCTCCGAACATGGGAGACTTTATAGTGATGCTCCGAACATGGGAGACTTTGGGACAAGGTCATAACACGTACGGTTCAATAAGTTCAAATAAGTCATAATTTCGTAATTTAGTTCAAGGATTGATTCGAGTTCACAAGTTCTAGTCAAACTAATTAATAAAAGTAGTGATCAATTTAGCTCAAGAATGGTTCATGCATTTCGCCCCAAAATATAGTAAAAACGGTAAAAAGGGGATGTGATTACTCACTTGATAAATTGGTATGATGACAAGAGTGGATACACTGAAATATAGCGTGAATCTCGAAAATGACCTATTATGGATGATATGATATGTAATAAGTTATGATGTAATGTTATGCATGCATTTCGTATGTTGTTTATACCATTTGTGAGTTTTGAAAATAAAACTTATCGTCGAAAATACTCTTTTGACGTCTTGACCAATCTTAAATTACTTTACAAGTATTTACGTCGAAATGTCATCCTACAATAGTTTTGTAATGATTTATTGTGAAATTTTAACTTTTCGACGTAAAATAATGTCGTCGGAAATTTCATGAAAGTGACAAAAATGGCTTCGAAAAGCTAGTCGTAAAATGGTGTACGTCGAACGTTAGGAAACGAACTCGACGGTTTTGGAAAGCTTGTATCAAAATCTAGAAGTTTTAGTACATGAGTTTTCGTCATAGAGGTCTCGAACATAAAGATAATAGAGGTTAAATATGGTGATTTTGTCCAAATGTTGTGTAAAAAGTGAGTTTCGGTAAAGTTTAAGCAACCGTAAATAATTTATTACAACTCCGCTATACAAACGGTTAGTCATTTTGAAAAATATGCTTGGTGATCTCGATTTTATTAGAAGACATCTTGTTACAAAAAGTTCTACGTCATAGTTAAAAATAGTCTTCAACATGGTCGTTTTGGTTACCGTAACACTTGTCTCGTATAAATAATATAGTTTTTCTAAAAATAATAGTTACGGCAATTTTTATGAAAACGTGTATATCTTAGTCGTTTCAAATCCGTTTTCTACGTATTATACGTCCTTAGCTTCGTATCAAAGTATACTAATATATTTTTGATAAGTCGAAATAATTTGTAAAGCTTAGGACTCGTTTTTGTCTCGTACAAAACTAAAATAGGTTGCTGAAATTTCAGAAAAATATATATTTCGTCGTCAAACTTGAAAATTTCATAACTTCTTCGTTATAACTCCGTTTTAATCCGTTCAAGCGGCCACGGATTCGTTTTAAAGTGTATTTTCTAAATATCAAGGTCAAAAATTCGTGCCTACTGTCTGATTTTCCAGAAAAACAAAATAAGAACAGACCACTTTATATACTTGTCGAAAATAGTTTTTCTCGTACTAAACCTATTCCAATCCCTTCAAAACAACTCCAAAGCTATTCTAATCCTACCATACACCTTCTTAGGGTGTCATGGGTTCCTAAACATCATCATGACCAATATATAACAAGGGAATAATTATAGGATGACTTATATATATTAAACTCTAAAAACAATGTTAAAAATGGTATAACTAACAATAAGTCTTGCATGCTTGCACAAAATATGAAGAAATAAATATGAAATGAAAATGAAAGATGTAAAATGAAAGTAATATGCTTACAAGCTACTATGATGAGGTGATTAGAACAAGGATTAACCTAAACACCCTAGGTTTTTATTTCAAAACCTTAAATAAGAGTGTAATCTAGAGTGTTTAAACTTGAGCTTGTAAAATTTTGATGATTTCTTGTTATCTCCTTGGTATGACCGGTTGTAGAGGAAGAAACAAAGAGAAGAGAGAACTTTTTACTTGACTTGAAAAATGAGATGAATAAAAATGAGATGTGAAGTTGAGATGAAGTGTGGACTTATACAATCAAGAAAACAAATACCAACTTCATTAATTGCTACCCCTCCCCTTAGGGCCGGTTTTTGGGGAAAATGTTTCTCAAATTATATATTTTTTTTTATAATGTAAGTAATTGTTTGTAAGAATAAAATGTAGTTAAGGTAAATATGTTGTAACTTGTATATAGTTGTGAACTTTGAGTAGTGTGGACTAAAAATAAGTTTTAATGGATCAAAGTGAAGTATAATGAGATCATAAAAATTGTCAAAATACATTTCTTGTACAATTTGAGTGATATAATAATTATCGTGTACTTTTTAGGAAAAGCGTCGTAATAATATAAATTTAACGATTTATATACAAAATAAATTTAAAACACTAGGTAAACTCAAAATATTATTTTTATAAACTAAATGTAAGTATAAAAATATATCGGGATCATTTTTGGAAGTAACGGATTAAATGTTCATAATAATAACTCACGCGATAACGTTTATTTAATATGAAATTTACGCGTTTATCGTGAAATGAAAATTCATGCATGAACTAATATGATGAATATTGAGTTTAAGAAATGACCGGAAATTGAGAATTGTGACAGCCTAGGAGCACTCAATCGAAGAATAGGAAGTTGCGACCTAAGAAAAGATCAATAAGGAATGCTAAAGTAGAAGAACACCCTAGGAATATGAATAAGACTCAAGTTGCCTCCGCTATAGATATTGCGTCTGGCAAATGTAATAGAAATAATGATGTAACGAATGCTAAACCGTTAAGTACTTTTGATATTCAGTCAGATGCACCTTGTGTTATTTGTCGTAAAAGTATGAATTCTGATTGTCATGACAAATGTGTTGCTATAGCTATAATCTCTCGTTTACGGAATCCTAAGAATCGGAATACCTCTAGGCCCACTAATCATTCTAAGTTTGTGCTTGGTAGACCGCCTTCTTTAGATTCTACGTCATGCGTTGTTGTCCCTGTAGCTCCAGTTTCACCTCCTAAGAATGTAGTACCACCTAGTGCATTCACAAAGACTAAAGCAAACAGTAGTTATAGATGGCAGAAATTGATATATAACACATTAGGATTTAAATGGATTCCTAAAGTTATTAATGTGTGTATGTCTACTATCACTGCTTCGGAACCCTCTAACATTTCGGGTTCCACATCTACTTCTATTCCATCTGTGTCGTCTGTGTGTAATGCAGGTGATACAGATCATTCTCTGGATTGTTGATAGCGGATGTTCCCGACACATGATAGGCAACCTTAAACTGTTATCAAACTTTATTGCAAAGTTCATTGGCACTGTCAGGTTCGGGAATGATCACTTCGCAGCTATCATGGGCTACGGAGACTATGTCAATGGGAACATCGAAATCAGCAGGGTTTACTATGTGGAAGGCCTTGGTCATAATCTGTTTTCAGTAGGTCAGTTTTGTGATGGAGATTTGGAGGTTGCTTTCCGGGAGAAAACTTGTTTCATTCGTAATCTACAAGGAAATGACCTTATGTCTGGCTCGCGTAATTCTAGTCTCTACACTATCTCTATGCAAGACATGGTTGCTTCATCTCTCATCTGCTTACTTTCAAAGGCAACATCAACAAAATCCTGGCTATGGCACCGTCGTCTCTCACATCTAAACTTTCAAACCACCACCAACCTTGCTCGACACAAACTAGTTGAAGGTCTCCCACGATTCCGGTATTCAAAAGATCACCTTTGCTCAGCTTGTGAACAAGGAAAAAACACTCGTGCTCATTTTCCTTCAAAGGTGGAACACAGCTCTCAGCATATGCTTCATCTTCTTCACATGGATTTGTGTGGCCCAATGCGCGTGCAAACGATCAATGGCAAATGCTACATCTTAGTAATTGTTGATGACTACTCACGATGGACTTGGGTCTACTTACTTCGAAGCAAAGACCAAGCTCCACAAATGATCATCACCTTTCTCACAAAAATTCAAGTTCAGCTCCGGAACACCGTCCGCCAAATAAGAACAGACAAAGGAACTGAATTTGTTAACCAAACCCTTCATGAATTTTATGAGAAAGTGGGAATTCAGCATCAAACATCTATTGCACGTACACCAGAACAAAACGGAGTTGTTGAAAGACGAAACCGAACGTTAGTGGAAGCTGCAAGAACAATGTTAATCAATGCTAAACTTCCAGATTACTTGTGGGCAGAAGCTGTATCTACTGCATGCTATACTCAAAACCGTTCTATGATCACAAAACGCCACAACAAAACACCTTTTGAGCTTGTCCACAACCATAAACCGAATCTCAGACACTTTCATGTATTTGGATCCCTTTGCTATCCGAATAATGATCGTGATGATTTTGGAAAGCTCAAAGCCAAAGCCGACATTGGAGTATTTATTGGATACTGTGAGAATTCTAAAGGTTACCGAATCTGGAATCGTCGAACACAATAGGTGATGGAAACGATTCATGCTCATTTTGATGAACTCAGGGAAATGGCTTCTGAGTATAACAGCTTAGAACCTGGTCACAACCATTTAAACTTCCCTCAACCCCCATCATTAGCTGAACAAAGCCCCCAGCTCACTCGTCAACAAATGGAAAGGTTATTTGCTCCGCTGTTCAGTGACGATATTGATGAACGTGCTCCAGGTGTATCCGCTGTTTCCGCTGCTCAACCTGATAATACTCTTATACCTGATACACTTGCTACAACAACTACTGTTGAAGAAGCACCACCAGTTGACTCCACCACAACAGTTGAACAAACAGCTTCCAACAATGATGAACCGGCTGATGATATTCAGAATGGTGTACCCCAACCTGCAGATTTTGATCCAAATGCGTTCTTTAACCCGTTGCTAATGACACTGCTGCACCTGATGTCGCGGAATCATCAACAAACCATTTGAATCCTCAGAATTTGCACAATCTATACCAACGTCAACCCTCTACACATCGATGGACAAAATACCATCCTTTGGCTAATATTATTGGCAACCCGAATCAACCAGTCATTACGAGACAACGTCTTCACACAGATGGTGAACATTGCATTTATGCACTCACTGTCTGCCAATCTGAGCCTAAAAACATTAAAGACGCAATGACAAAAGACAACTGGATTGAATCCATGCAAGAAGAACTCAACCAATTCAAACGTCTTGAAGTATGGGAACTGGTTGAAAGACCAACAGGGGTCTACGTCATTGGTCTCAAATGGATTTGGAAAAGCAAATTGGATGCTGAAGGGAACGTAATCCGAAACAAGTCACGTCTAGTTGCTAAGGGTTATCATCAGGAAGAGGAAATAGACTTTGAAGAATCTTTTGCTCCGGTTGCTCGTCTTGAGGCTGTTCGGATATTTCTCGCGTTCGCAGCTCATATGAATATGACGGTCTTTCAGATGGATGTCAAAACTGCGTTTCTCAACGGACAACTGAAAGAAACGGTTTATGTCAGCCAACCAGAATGATTCGTTAATCCCGAATTCCCGAACCATGTCTACAAACTGAACAAAGCTCTTTATGGTCTAAAACAAGCCCCTTGGGCATGGTACGATAAGCTATCATCTTTCCTCATTGCTAATAATTTCACCAAAGGTTCGGTTGACCCAACTCTTTTTATACAATATCATGGGGCACATATCTTAATTGTTCAAATTTACGTGGTTGACATCATTTTTGGGTCTACACATAAAAAGTTTTCAATCGCTTTTGCAAAACTAATGAAGAAAAATTTTGAAATGTCCATGATGGGTGAACTTACGTTCTTTCTAGGACAGCAAGTTCATCAATCACCCCGTGGTATTTTCTTGAGTCAGTCCAAATATGCCCTTGAATTGTTAAACAAATTTGGAATGAAAACCTGTGACACTTATGCCACACCAATGACTCATACCAAGAAGCTAGACGCTGATTTACATGGGAAATTAGTGGACCCTACCAAATACCGAAGTATTATTGGGTCTCTCATGTATCTAACAGCTAGCAGACCTGATATTGTATTTGCCGTTTATCTATGCTACCGTAATCAGTCGCGACCAACTGAAACCCACCTCTCTGAGGCTAAAAGAATCCTCTGATACATCAAGGGAACCATTAACTTGGGGATCTGGTATCCGAAGGATTCTGGTTTTGAACTAATCGCTTTTTCAGACGCTGACCACGCAGGATGCTTAGACTCAAGGAAAAGTACTTCAGAAGCACTACAATTTCTTGGTGATAAACTGGTGTCTTGGCAATCAAAGAAGCAGGATTGTACATCGCTGTCATCAACCGAAGCAGAATATGTAGCCATGTCCGCGTGTTGTGCTCAAGTCATCTGGATGAGAACACAACTCAAAGACTATGGTTACGTATTTGACAGAATCCCGATGTACTGCGACAATCGGAGTGCCATTGCGATCTCGTGCAACTCAGTTCAGCACTCGAAATCAAAGCACATCGATCTACGCTATCATTTCATCAAGGACCACGAGGAATTGGATGACCTCCTAAAACAGTCTTAAAAACCTGTCAAACACCAAAAATCTCTTTTGTAAATAATTTTTCAAAAACAAAATACAAAAATATAAAACCTGATAAAAACAACAAAAATATTCTTCTAATCTAATTTTCTTTCAACATGGCAAGTACATTTCTTCCATCAACACTTTAATCTTTCAAAATTCAGTATTTTTCCGATCAAGTGTTGAGGGGGAGAAAATTATCACTTAACTGTTTCAAAACATCTGTGTACTTGCATGTTATTATATGCCGGTTGTTTCTTTTATCAATGGTGGTAAATTTTTGTGGTTAAATGACACTCCTCGGACTAAAATTTATAACCTTTCATTATTTACCTAAGTCGAGGGGGAGTGTCGTCAAGTTTCTTTCTTAACAATTTTTGTTTGGTAACCAAAATGGAAGTTAAATGGCTTTGTATGAAAAAGGAAAAGGTGGAGGGACCAAAACTGTCAAAATGTTAAAGTCATTTTTAATAAAAACACTCTCCACCTAACATTTCACTTCACATTTATTACTCCTAACCAACTGATCCTACGCATAGAATTCATTCAAGAAATCCGAAGTTTTGATCATAAATCTGTAAGTGTTTTTGCGTTTATAACACGTTTCTAAACATTGGTTTTGATTTTCAAACGAATCCAACGGTTAAAATTACGTGTATGGTTGATTTTGTGTTATACACATACGCGTAAGGACACATGATCATACTTATGTCTTTGAGGTTAAGATAAATGGGTCAAAACGGTTCTTTAACATCAAGGATACTATTGTTACCCTCTGAATCCACCCAGAAACACAAAATGATGGTTTTTCAAAATTAGGGTTCTTGAGTCGAATTGGGCGTTTTCAAATGTGAAGGGTTTTGGTCAAAAAGATTGTTGTGTGATGTTTATATTATGTTAAATTGATGATATCCAGGCCCTATAACAACCCAGAAACACTAATTAAGTCAGAATTAGAAATTAGGGTTTAATGTTCTTGAGTTTGGGTATTTTTGATTCACTGAGAATTGGGTGTTAAAACTTGGTTTATAGACTCTCACAACACCTAAGACCTACCAGAAAAAGTTTGGTGCAAATTCCATGGCTAGAATTGTTAAGCGTAATTCTTGAACTATTAGGGTTTTTGACTTACGCGTATGTGTTTCTACGCGCAAACTGTGTAATATGTTTCATGCCATAATCTGTTTTAACATGACTATACATGTTAAATTGATGATATGATGATTTTATTTCAGGAATGCTACTCGTAAAATTCAGAATCAAGGTCAATTGTTACTCTACGCATAAGGATCACCTTACGCGTAGGCAGTTACGCGTAAGAGAAATCCTACGCGTAACTACTACGCATAAGGTTCTACAATGGGACTACGCGTATCCTGTGAAGGATATGCGTAAACAGTGACCTCTACGCATAAGGTCTACTCTTACGAGTAAACCTTACGCGTAAGGTCTTTATACGCCTACGCGTAAGCCCTACGCATAAGGTCCCCTTTTCCTACGCGTAACATTTCTTACGCGTAAGTTAGGATCCTACGCATAAGCTTTCGTCTACGAATATATCACTTCTGTTTACGCGTAACTTTGCCAAATCTACGCCTAAGCCTTAATAGACCTTCATTATGAATTGTTACGTGTACAAACTTGTTAATAAACAAATCATATCGTCACGAAACCAATAATGTCACTAATAAACTTAATCGTTTAATATGTTGTGTTAAATAGGTGATAACATAAACTTTAAAACTTAAAGTTAACTAACTCACGAAACTTATCACGACGACATTGGACTATTGAACAAACAAGTGACTTTGGACTCGTAACAATCTTTAACACTGTACATTCAATAATTAGACAATAAAAACCTTCTGTTGACTAACATTATGTCTTTCAATATGTTGGTTCTTTTGGCTAATGTTATTTCAGATCACGACATGGCTGCTCAAATGAATGTGGATGCACCTGAAATTCTCACAATTGCTGACATCTTCCCTAATGGCTATCCTAGAAAGATTGGAAAGAACAACCTTAGGGTTGACTTTGAAACCCTCACATGCTCAGAATCTTCCTGCTTGATTGCTGTGGATGTTCTAAAGAATCATCCCTACCAGAACATGCTCTCTCACTCTGCTACAGTACCGGAGATCTACATGCAACAATTCTGGAATTCAATGCAAAGGATCAAGGGTCAAAGTGCAGTGACTGTGACTCTCAATCACAAACAAGTCACCATCACTCATGCAGACTTACATGCTGTTCTTCTCATTCCTGAAATCGAGCAACCGACTTCTTTGCCACACCTACTGAGGAGACAGTTCTTCAATTCCTGATAGATATTGGCTATGATGAAGCTTCAGGAATTGCTACTAAGCACTCTCATGTGGAGCTTAAGAACATTCCTCAACCGTGGAGAACCCTCTACATCATCATTACCAAATCGGTCTCTGGTCGTGATAGTGGCTATGAGCATCCTAAGCTCATGGAACTACAAATTTTCTGGTCATTAATCAACAAAATGGACATCGAAATCGAAGCTCTGATATGGGATGACATGATGTCATTTCACAAGAAACTTGGCTCAAAGATTCCCTATGTCAGATACACAAAATTGTTGATCCAGAGAGCACTTGGATTTAATCCCGATATTCCACAGAGGCTCAATGACCCAGACAATCATGATTTGTTGACTGAGCCTACCCTATCAGTCAGAATCAAGGAATCGTCTACAAAGAAACAGGGTGCTGTATTACCTGATCACCTTCTGTCTAAAGAAATCAAAAAGCTCGAGACATACAAAAGGTATCTAGTTGCAGTAAAAGAAGGCAAAGTTGGTCATCTCGATGACAAGTCTTCTGGAACACCTATAAGGAGAACCAGAAGAGGCAGTGCAGGAAGTGCTGCAAGTACTGAAAGTCATAGGAAGTTTCCCAAGAGGAATCCTCCTCGTAAAAGGACTGTTCCTTCTAAGGAAGCTGTTCCCATTCCCTTACCTAAACCTGAACCGCAGAGAAAGCTAATTGACGAGGACTTAGAAGGTACTGAATCAGAAGAAGAGATTACATACTCTGAAACTGCTAAAGATGAAACCACAATGGTATCTAAACCTCCCATTCCTCCAACTAACATAGGAAAAAGAAAGTCTCCTGTACTTGTGCCATATGAAGAAAGCTCAGAAAGTGATGAAGAGCAACTGGATAAATCCTACAGGAAGAAGTTTAAATTAGTTAGACACCTTCAAAAGGATAAAGAATTTGAACAAGAACAAATGGGTGGCCCCGGAGGGTCGAGTGGTGGTGTCCACTCTTCACCAGGTCCTGATGCGGTTAATCGACTCGATAAGGGATCTGGTGCCACCACTCTTGTGCAACAACAAACACTTGTGGAGGAGTCTACTGATTATAACATTGAGGAACCAGAAAAGGATAAGACTGAGAAAGAGAAAACTGATGAAGAAGCTAAGGCTCAGACAGAAGAAAAGGCTAAATCTGGACAAGATAACGAAGAGAATTATGATGATTATCTTCTCAACAGTCCAACTCGTTCCAAGGAGGATACTTCTGCACCTCCAATGGACCCTGAGCCTCCTCATGTCTCCTCCTCATCAGATTCATCATCTCACTCCTCACTACCACCATCTAAAAGATCAACCAAATCAACATCCAAATCAGTGAAGAAGCCTACTCGATCTTGGATATCTCATGCTCATAAAAGAATTGGGAATGCTGTCAAACAAGTCAGAAAGAAAGACATCCTCCAAAGGAAGATGAATTTCTATGCTTATCAGATACAGTATATTCATGATGATCTCGACATGATGCAAGATGAAAGGGCGTATGTCCAGAAGCTCATGAAAGATGATCTTCAAGGGAAAATGGACGAAATGATCAAAGGATACTCTCACCAGTTCCTTATGGAGGTCGTTCCGAAACTGACAAAGGAGATGTATAACAAACAACTGTATCCAAATCTATTGCATCTAGCCAAACAAGCCATGAAATCAACTCTGATGAATTTAAGCATCAATCCAGTTGAATCTACAATCTTCTCAGATGATGAATTGGTGAACCGGCTAGTAGCGCAAATATCGACACGCTCTGCAACATTTGCCTCACATGAAGCTAAACTGTTTGAAGCTCTATTGGAATACCAACTCAGGTCCTCATTCCGAGAAGAAGCTGTTAGGCCCAAACATTCAAGAGATGATGAAGACAAAGATCAGGATAAGGATAAAGAGCCCAAACGCACAAAGAAGTCTGATGTACCATCCTCTATTCAGTACTTGATGCAACCTCCACCACAACGGACTCCTACTCAACAAAGATCTTCTCCTCCATCTTCTACTGATAAACCTCAGGATTCATCTGAGTTACTACCCGAGACTCAAAAAACCGGTGATCACTTTGAGTATACGGGTGGTGACGATGAGGAAGTCTGTGAGCCCCTACAACAACCCACCTCTCCCAAACAAGTTAAGAAAACAGAATCCTCATCTAGGCCAAAACAAAAGAAGAAGAAGGCGCCAATGACTGATGTCGTATCATGGCTAGATGAAGATACAACACAGGAGTTTGAATGGTTTTCAATTCCACTCCCTACCCTGAAGAAGGTCAAGATCTGGTAGACGGTAATACTTTGGAGCATGCTAAGATTATGCAAGAAAAGTTCCATGTGAAGAAGATGACGAAATCCTAGTTGAGGCGCATCAAGAATGAAGCTTTTCAACTGTAGAAAGATAGCTCAGAAAGTGCCATCGAGGTCGAATATCACCTTGAAAACATTGCTCGAGCTATGTCTAACAACATGGATTGGCTCAACCCAGAAGCAAACATCGACTTCACCAAACGGGACAACCTTCCATACTACACCGACTGGTCTAAACCTCTACCAACAATTGGCCAACCAGATGAACCTAGGATCCCATTCAGATATTTCTTCAACAAATACTTGGAATTTCTTCTACACGGTGGCGATGGATCAAGGAAATACGCTACATCTTTGACACTTCCATTCCCAGCAGCCATATACTCAAACTGCATAGCTATCGAGGAAAGAGCTAATCACTTGTTCTCCAACAAAGTGGAAGCATACGACCGAGATGCAATGTACGGGATTCATCATTGGCCGGAACGCCGAAGAATCTACTACCAAAGCTGCCAGGTTCAGAAGTCTCAACCTGCAGTGTTCAGTACTAAGGATATCGTTGCCATCAAACACGTTGATCTGTCGACCAAATGAGACTACACTTTTCTCAAGAAGATTGTGGTCAAAAGGCAAGATGAATGGGATTATGCATTCTCTGAAGCTTAATTTGAGAATTTGACTCTCAACGACATTGAAGACATGTACCTTGCCAAAGTACAGGGTCCCATGAGGCAATTTTCAACTGAAGTACAACGTGAATTCATCAAGTCACTGCTCATCTTCATCAGAAGCATAGTCATCAAAGAACGTGTAGAAGATCTCCAACTGGCTGTTGAATCATATCAAACCCGTGTTAACTTCACTCCACCTCAGATTGATCTTCCCGACATCAACTAGCTCTCACAATATACACTCATCAGCAAACCATTCGGCGTTGTTTACCGCAGTGAACTTCGACGAAATTGCTTAATGGCATGTAGCGATCTTCACAAATTTGGGGATCACACTTTGAAGATGGTTAGGGACGGATTGGATTATAGGTTGAAGGATATACGTCAAATGATTGGGTCTCCTAAGCGATGGAATTCTCAGGATCGAAGGGATGTGAGGAGAATCATCAAGATGATTGATGAACGGTTGTATAGAAGGGATCAGTTCAGAAGATTGGAAAGCTATGTTGGTGGTCGACCAAGGATTAACATCACCGGCTTTCAACGCCCGATTCACAATCCTGGCGACATCTCTGGACTACCTGGTACCCCTTAAAACTGCTTCTTTCATTATAAATTTGGATGTGTGATTATATATGTCTATGGCTTGTGCACACATTACAGTGTACAACCCGTAATTGTCAAGAAAGGACCCTGTGGTATGCTTCAGTGCCACAATCCTTATAAAAGGAGCGAAAGCTTCTTACTTTTGAGCAAAACCTATCAAACCTTTCATCTTTCAAGGTTTTGCTCAAAAGGACAAGTACTTTCCCGTAAGATTTTCAAAACCTCAACCGTTTATATCACTAGTTGAGGGGGAGTATTTGAATTAAAACTTTGTTCACAAATTGTTCATAGTGGTCATCTTCCCGCAACACTCGAAATGGTCATATTTATTCTCAACTTTTCAAAAATAACATTTTATATGCCATTTTTGAGGGGGAGAAAATTATGTGATAAGAAATATGTTGTGTAAATGCAAATGAATCTTTGTGTAATAGACTTAACCAACGAATTGACGGTACTAAACTGTAAGTAACTCGAAAAGACTTGTCCTGGACGGGTAATAATTTCAAGCTAGTTCGCTAGTAATGTAAACGTGTCTCGCAAACGACTTGTCCGAGTAGAAAGTACCATTCGAGAAACTCTTGGTAGACATGAACTCTGATGGGTATGACAACCTTTCGAGGTTTGTCTACACCTTCAAGGTAGTTATTAGAGCTAGTTGTCTCCTAAAAGCTGACAATGTAACTCTTTAACTATGCAACGTAACCGTGTCTCGCGGGGGATTGTCTATCTTGAGTTGATCAATTCAAAAGTGCGCGCTCTTCCCACACAGTGCAGATTTCCGTCAAAACTCTAAAGCACATGTGGAGGGGGAGTATTTCTGCTAAAAGATAAAACTCTCACAGTGGTTCAAATATGTTTTTCATTTACAAACCCTTTAAGAGATTTTCTTGAAAATTGGTTTTATGGCAACATAGGTTAGTCATGGAGTGATAAGGTGACTAAGGTTAGGAATAACCGTCCTATGATCCGCCAGAGCCGGAGGGATCTACCCAAGGATATCACAAATAGTTAGTACTTAGAAGTCCTTAGGTACGATGATAAAAAGGAGAAATTAAGAATGGGAGAAAGAAGGAGTTGAAGAATTAAAAAGAAATGCAAAGAAAAGGGTGAAAATAAATAGCCCTCCAAATTATTCAACTTAGGGCAGACACCGGGTTCAATTCATATGCTACTGGTTGTCACTTAGTGAAGCCGGTATTGAAGATTAAAAGTCATCATGGACCCAGTGACGCATGCACTAAACCTTCTTAGCCACTCAAATTTCTCTCTACAGAAGCTTGTTTCATTCTCACAGGGAACCCTATGTACACTATTGGCTTTCTCTTAGAGATCGCTGGTATTGAAGAAGGAGACCCTCTCCCTAGTCTCCGCTCAGGAAAACCAAAACGCACTATTGAGTCTAGAGCCACGAGATTCATCAAAAGATCTCTTAGGTACACTTGACATTTTATCACTTGACGTTCAACAATAAGAATTTCAGTGGTACATTATCGAGTCCTTCACAGATCTTAGCAATTTGTCGAGAACATTTATGAGAAGTTCACATATGTGATCCTCTGTGATTGAATGGAAACTCCTGCTAGGGTCAACATCAAACAGCCCTGACAGCAGGTCACTTCGGTAACTCCCTGTGGATTACGCTTAGTTTGTCTCAAACGGTCTACAGTCGTGAGGTGATGCTTCGGTGTACCTCAGCGACTCATCTGAACTGTAGATGTACTTCGGTACATCGCGTTATCTCACTTGTGGGACTCCAGTTCAGGAACGGCCTTTGTAAGAATTAGAGTTGTGCTTTCACACTATGCTGTTAACACTCTCGAAGTTCAAACTTGTAAGTGCCGGAATCCGCTTATTACTAACCGTTTGAAATGTTTTCTTCTTATGGAAGCTCCGGAGCGGGATGATCGTGCAGATTCTTCTCATGCTCACGCCAACATCATCACTAATGGAAGTTCTATCCAAAAGCAACACAACAGTCAGAATGATTCTTCGTCAAATCAAAGAATCTACAAAGTTAAAGACTTAAAGAACTTCATCAATACTGACTTCCAACGTCAAAGAGCGTGTGAGCATGTTGAAGAATGACGTGGAGACACTGTAGCGGCGAAGCAGACCTGAGGCAGACTTGATGCAGACAACAACATACTATCACTTTCATCACAAAGAACAATGATCAAAGAACAAAGTTAAAGAAGACGTCAAAGCATAACTGTTCAAAGAAAACTATCTCTCTACACTAGGGAGATTGTTCGAATCAAGGCAATTCTTCTCACAAGAAAGAAGAATGTCAGAAGACGTCAAAGCTACTATTACATCAACGCCTTCACCGTTTTTCATCACCAACACTTGAGGGGGAGATTGTTGGAATCACTCCTAGACCATAATTCAAGTGTTAGTTACTCATATGTAATAGGTAGTTTATTGTGGCCTTTATGTTTGTTTAAGGTCAAGCTTATGTAGAAGGCCCATAAGCTTAGTCCCATGTCCAATAAGGAAAAGGGAAGGAGTGGGAGTGTTGCCCTAGCTCCTTGCCTATAAATACTCTTGTAAACCTTCATTTGAAGGTTGGTTGTTCAAGTTTTCTCTTTCACTTCATACTCTATGCATAACTGTCTTAGTATAACGTGTGTGTGTGTTTGGTTTACTAGTTTAATCGCCTTTATCTCCTTCTAGTAAGCTTGTGTTGTAAAACTAGTGACCTAACAAAAGGGATCCAAATACATGAAAGTGTTTGAGATTCGGTTTATGGTTGTGGACAAGCTCGAAAGGTGTTTTGTTGTGACGTTTTGTGATCATAGACCGGTTTTGAGTATAGCATGCAGTAGATACAGCTTCTGCCCACAAGTAATCTGGAAGTTTAGCATTGATTAACATTGTTCTTGCAGCTTCCACTAACGTTCGGTTTCGTCTTTCAACAACTCCGTTTTGTTCTGGTGTACGTGCAATAGATGTTTGATGCTGAATTCCCACTTTCTCATAAAATTCACGAAGGGTTTGGTTAACAAATTCAGTTCCTTTGTATGTTCTGATTAGTCTGACGGTGTTGCGGAGCTGAACCTGTATTTTTGTGAGAAAGGTGATGATCATCTTTGGAGCTTGGTCTTTGCTTCGAAGAAAGCAGATGGGAGATGAAGCAACCATGTCTTGCATAGAGATAGTGTATAGACTAGAATTACGCGAGCCAGACATAAGGTCATTTCCTTGTAGATCACAAATGAAACAAGTTTTCTCCCGGAAAGCAACCTCCAAATCTCCATCACAAAACTGACCTACTGAAAATAGATTGTGACCGAGGCCGTCCACATAGTAAACCCTGCTAATTTCGATGTTCCCATTGATATAGTCTCCGTAGCCCATGATAGATGCGAAGTGATCATTCCCGAATCTGACAGTGCCAATGAACTTTGCAATAAAGTTTGATAACAGTTTAAGATTGCCTGTCATGTGTCGGGAACATCCGCTATCAACAATCCAGAGAATGATCTGTATCACCTGCATTACACACAGATGACACAGATGGAATAGAAGTAGATGTGGAACCCGAAATGTTAGAGGGTTCCGAAGCAGTTATAGTAGACATACACACATCAATAACTTTAGGCATCCATTTAAATCCTAGTGTGTTATATATCCATTTCTGCCATCTATAACTACTATTTGCTTTAGTCTTAGTAAATGGACTAGGTGGTACTACATTCTTAGGAGGTGAAACTGGAGCTACAGGTACATCAATGCTTGCCTTAGAATCTAAAGAAGGCGGTCTACCAAGCACAAACTTAGAATGATTAGTAGGCCTAGAGGTATTCCGATTCTTAGGATTCTATAAACGAGAGATTATAGCTTTAGCAACACATTTGTCATGACAATCAGAATTCATACTTTTACGACAAATAACACAAGGTGCATCAGACTGAATATCAAAAGTACTTAAAGGTTTAGCATTCGTTACATCACTATTTCTATTACATTTTCCAGACGCAATATCTATAGTGGAAGCAACGTGAGTCTTATTCATAGTCCTAGGGTGTTCTTCTACTTTAGCATTCCTTATTGATCTTTTCTTAGGTCGCAACTTCCTATTCTTCGATTGTGTGCTCCTAGGCTGTGAAGTGCGGACGTTTGGAAAAGACGCAACTATTCCTGTTTCAGTAGAAGGAAGCACGTTAGCAACTTGTGATTTGGCAGTAGGCATTCTAGGTTCACGATTACTAAGTGTTACTGGTGCTAATCTCTTAATGATGGTTGGCGGAAGTTGTTCATACTTTCCTAACATTTCTCTTAACTTAGAGATAGTGTGAATCAAATCTTGATTTTCAGAACGAATATTACCAGCAAAATGCATGACTTCTCTAGTGTGTGCAAGATAGTGATCAAGTTCGTTGGATGCTTCATGACGAGTCTTATTGAGTAAATCAAATATGACACCATATTCCTGTTTGACTTTTACAAGTTCTTGTTCATATTTAGAGATTTGACTTTTCAAAGACACGTTTTGATCATCCAGTTGCTCAATTTTAGGATCAGAAGATTTTGCACGCAACTGAGCGATTTTGTTTTGAAAAACAAGTTGTTGATTGTGAATATCTTTTTCACACCAATTAAGACGACGTTTTGCATTGGAAAGTTCGTTAAGTAATCGTGCATTTTCAGCTTTTAAAGACTCGATCTGAAGCACATTATCAGTATTCTTAACAGTTACCACAGAGTCAACATTATCAACAGAGATATAATCAGATGCATGTGGCAAAGAATTGAATAACACAACATTATGGATATCAGCACAGATAACATCTTTCAAGAGTCGATCAACATCTTTTCTCAACATTTTCTTTTTACGTTTAGTATTAGAAATAGATGTTTCTGTTTTCTCGAAAACGACCTTCATCACTCCAAGTTCCTTATGAAAGTCCCGTTCCCAAGACAATGCACAATTTTTCAAATTCTTAACATTTGGTAAAAGATTTTTCTGAAAAATGTCTCTTTGTTCTCGCGCCAGAGGCGATTAAAAATGTTGAACTTTGATTTCAGAATGATATTCTATCTCATGTTGTAAAGTTTTGAGGTCAGCCATGAAAATGTCAAAATATCTGAGAATTTTGCGATTTTCAGGTTTTGAGTTTACTTCACTGATGGAAGGTAAAGAACCATAAATTTGTGCATAATCTGGTTGGGGATTAACATTAGAAGACTCAGGTGTTTTTATGATAACCCTTAGTGTGTTAGAAGAATCCGTTGGTGTGACAAAAGAGACCAGTTTTGAATAATTAAAAGGTTTTTTGTAAACAACAGTTTTTAATTTTGATCGACTCTCGTCTTCTGCATCTAATTCCTCTTGACGATGATATTCAACAACACTCATAACAGAATTATCAATTTTATATTCTGCACTGGAAACTTCAGGATTTAGTTTGAATGTTTTGGTTGAAAGCTTAGGTTTGTAATCAGCAAGATTCGGTCCATATCCATTTGGATTGGGTTTTAAAGTAAACTTTTCAATAGCAGTTACTGACTCACCATGTTTGTAAACAACAGTTTTAAACTCTTTAAGTTTGCGTTGCAAGCCGATAATTTCTTCAAGATGATCATCTATTCGTTTTGTTGAATGCTTTTTGTATGCAGAGAACTGTTTTTGACAAGTTAACAACTCAGCCTTAGCCTTTTGATTTTCCAAGGTGAGAGCGTTAATTTGCTTTTTATGGTCATGTTTCAGTTGTTCTATTTCAGACAACAAAGCATTCTTCGAAGCGGCTAGATCACGCATCTGTCTCTCTAAATATTTTTCGTTTTGATGAGATTTAGTAAAGGATGCTTCAAAACCTTTTTCACGGTTTTCTTGAGTTTTGAAAAAATTGAGTTGCATTTTTAAGCATTCAAAATCCTTGGTTAACAGTGCATTTTTACTTTTTAAATCCTTATTTAATGCACAACATTCTTCAATTTGGGATTGCTGGTCTTTAAGTAACAGAGCAAGATCTGGATGAGGCAAAAGTTTGGTTTGTTCAACGGGAGTCACAACATGATCATTATTTAGATCCTAAAGTATAACCACGGAGTCAATTTGATTATCAATGGAAACCATAAGGTCATCTTGATCGTCAAATGTAACTACGGGGTCTAGTTGAAAATCGTCGGAATGTGATGTAAATGACTCATTTTGAACATTCTGAGCCTTGCCGGATTCAGATGTTGGCGAAGATATTAGATCAGAGATAAATATGGTTTGTTCGGGTACCTGAGACAAGCCATCAGTGCATACACTGGGCCTGTGTCACTCATGTGTAACTCATGCATATTAGCCATCAACATAACTGCTGCATTGGCCTGCAAGTCCTCCATATCATCATCTAAGTCTGCATTTGCCATGAAACTCTATTCTTTGTCTATGAGAGATCCACCAGCTTCATCCTTAAGAGCCAAAAGAAGAGCCTCTTTTAAATAAGCACTGCCCCTAGTCCTCGGCTTTGGGCATGCATTAGCCAGGTGTCCCTTCTCATTGCAGTTGTAGCATCGAAGACCATTCAACCCATTCTGAGCATTTCCTTGTTCCACCATTGGAGCTCTGTTGTTATTCCGACCCACAACATTAAACCCTTGACCACCGCCCATCTGACGACCATAACCATGATTCTGAACTTCAACTCGTCCATTGTTTACAACATCCTGAGTTCGTGTGTTAGATGAGGAATGAATACGATTGTTGGATTTGTTGGTATAACGGCCAAAAGCATTAGCAATCATAACAAATCCTTGTTGCAATGCTTCGAACGGATCGATGTCCTCATTAGCTTCACTGACAATTGGTTGAGCATTGTTGTTGTTTTATGGAACCAATTGATTTTGTTGAGATTGTTGCTGTGAATGATCGTTTTGTGTGACAGAGGCAGTTGATTGAGTTGCTTGTTGAGGAGGATAACTTTGTTGAGCATATAAGGCAAGTTGTTGATTTTCCGGATGTGTAGGTGGAGCAATTTGTTCATGGAGAATCCTTTCCTGATCAACTTCCTTTTCATGAGGCTTCAAGTAATCGTACAACAATCCATATGTAGAATGATGCATATTCTTCGCTTGACGGAGAAAAATGACATACTTCTCCCATTCAGGACCAAGACTACTCAGGAACTTAGTATTCACTGCAATTCTTGGCATGATGATGTTGTGTTTATCCAAATCATTGATGATGTCTGAAAATCGATGATGATAAGACTCTAGTGTCTCTCCAGGTTCAATCATGAAGTGTTCATAAGCCAAGTAAATTTTGGATTCCAAATCCTCCTGATTGAGTACAGATCCTTCCATAAGAAGATGAATATGTTCCCACATTTCCTTTGCAGTCTTTTGAGCATCAACACTTCGAAGAATTGGGTTAGGTAATCCTAAAAGGATATATTGCATTGCAAGCTCATCAGCTTCATAGTGTAGAAGTTCTGTTTGATTTAAATCTGCAACAGTAGCAATGTTCGTTTGTTCATCTCTTGGTGGATTGGCATTTGGATCGCCGGGTACAATGACAGTAGGCATCTGAAATGGATCTTCCAAGATAACCTTCTTTAAGAACTTTCCATGTGGCTTCTTCAGATCACAAAACTGAAAGAACCTTATCACCCATTGATCGTAGTTTTCTGGAGTGAGCATTGGAGGTCTATCAAGTGATCCAGCCTCATGAATTGATTGTTGGCTGCTTAAAGCTTCACACATCTTTGCAAACCAAGTGGGTTCCTTCATAGTGTTCCTTGATGGATGTTGATTGAAGTCATTTATGTAGGGTTGAACTTGAAGACTTGGCGGTGTTTGAACCATTTGTGGTGGAGGAATTGCTCCAAGTTGTGGAATATGTTGTTGATTAAATTGTTGTTGATAAATTGTTTGTTGTTGATTCCATTGTTGATGTTGTGGACTTAGTTGTTGTTGTCGTTGAGAATAAGTGTAAGGGAAATAGTTAGAGTATGGTGGTTGTGACATGTTGAAAACTTGTGTTGGTAAAAATGGATCTTTGTAGTCGAATGAACCTTAGTTGATGTAGTGTCCTTAGGCGTAGAAATCACAATAATCCAAGTAGCACTTATGCGTAAAAACACCAAAGTTACGCGTAACAATCAAGAGTTACGCGTAGATTTAGCTTACGCGTAAGTAGGGTAAATGCACTAAAGTTATGCGTAGACACAAAGTTAGGCGTAGAAAGTTAGGCGTAGGATTACCTTATGCGTAAGACTAGGCTTAGGCGTAAGATGAATCTTATGTGTAGGATTTCTACGCGTAAGCTTTATGCTTATGCGTAATTTTAGGGTTTTGCCCAAATGATCTTTTACACTATCACAGTGCAAAAGATATCCAAATTCGACGTATTTTCAGGCTTATCCAAGCAAGAAAACACGGAGTAAACCACGAAAACGAAGATCAAACCAAGGAATAACTTACGCGTAATATTAGGGTTTTGATACGCGTAAGATTACTCGTAAAAATGATTTTGCCCAATGATGTTTCTAAACCAGTTTTTGCATGATGAAATAGCTTCAATAACACCAAAATGACACAAAAGTGTGAAACTTGATGATCCAAAGCTCTCAAAACGGTTAAGCGTAGGTTTACACCCTCGTTCAAAAACAAGCTTAAAAACTTAGATCCACGCGTAAAGTTTGAAACTTTTTGCCAAAAACAAGTATTTTAACACCTTAAAACGTTGAAAGTACAAGAATCTTGGATTAAAAAGTGTAAAAAACGAGTTTTTAAGCAACCCAAAGATCACGTTAGCTTTACGCGTAAGACCAAAAACTTACTTCAAAAGCAATAACGATTCATCCAACTAGTTGGCGATTGATACCACTGTTAGGTCACTAGTTTTACAACACAAGCTTACTAGAAAGAGATAGAGAGGCGATTGAACAAGATTCACACACACGATATAATAAGGACGGTTACGCGTAGAGTGTAATGAAGAGAATAACTTGAACAACCAACCCTCAAGTGAGGGTTATTACATAGTATTTATAGGCAAGGAGCTAGGGCAACACTCCTACTCCTTCCCTTTTCCTTATTGGACATGGGCCTAAGCTTATGGGCCTTCTACATAAGCTTGACCTTAAACAAACATAAAGGCCATAATAAGCTACCTATTACATATGAGTAACAAACACTTGAATTAAGGTTTAGGAGTGATTCCAACAACCAACATGTTTAAACTGCCATTCTTTACAGTTGTTGGGGTTACTCCAACAAACACAACATTCTCAATGGCGTTTAGCTTTTTGGACAAGGAAAAAAAAAGCCAAATTTCAAATGGGTGTTGGAATGTGTTAAGTTGGTGATACAAGAACAATATTACCCGCGGGTTATCGTCACCGACAGAGATTTAGCATTGCTTGGTGCATGCAGAGAAGAATTCCCAAACGCTAACAGATTACTATGCCGATGGCATATCAATCAAAATGTGCTCAAGCATTGCAGACACATGGGATTTGATGATTACAGCTCCGACCGAAGATGTGTTCACGCATTATTATCAGCACCTACAGGGTTTATTGGTCAAAAAAAGGGTACTTAACCATTAATACATTTTTTTTATTATTTAATAAATAACTACTCGAATTGTTTTCTCACTTTATTAATTCTTTGTTTTATCAGATGTTTTGCGGTATTTTCGTAACTGGCTGCGAGATTACGACCACATGTTTGTGTCGTACATTACCGATCAATATCGCAGCTTCGGCCAGACAACAACATGTAGAGTTGAGAGTCAACACGCGCTGTTGAAGTTATACTTGGGATCCACACAGTCCAGCTTAGACACGTTGTTGTGTTCGGTCGACAAGATTATAGCTGCGCAAGAAACTGCGATACGAGCCTCTTTGAATACAAGCAAAATCAAGAAACTGCATGCTTGTAAGAGCACTCTATTTAACGAATTGCGGTATAATGATTCAATGGATGCTTTACGGCTCATACTCGCAGAAAGTAAACGGGATGTTGACCCACATGCATGTGGTCATCAGTTGCGGTTAGTGTATGGTTTACCATGCTATCACCAACTGTTTTGGCTTCAAGCAAACGGTATGTATTTTAAAATTTATGCCTATCAAATTATTCTTCCTGTCAATACCGATAATTTTAACTAGTTCCTTTTTTCGAATACAAGATTGCCTATTCCGCTTGATTTTGTTGATAATTTTTGGAGAACACTAAGCGTTCCCTGGCCTGTTGTCCGAAATACTCAAGAGCCTGATGAGCCTGAATATCCTCAAGAGCCTCAAGGGCCTGAAGAGCCTGAATATTTTTCTTGTCAAGATGACGTAAAAAAATTCCAAAGTGTTTTTACCAAAGCATCGTCGTTTGTCAAAAAAAATATGTTAAACAGGCTCAGAGGTATATACGCTCCTGAATCTGTGTCAGCCTAACAACCTGCTGTTAAAGAAAGTAATCGTGGACGTTCGAGCGTAAAGGACAACAAATCCAAGTCTAAACCAAATATCTCGGATTTGAACGAAGAACCCCCCACAAGGCACCGCTACACAAAACCTAAAAAAGTCCCAGACTTAAATGAAGAATCTGCGAGACACAGTTCTTATGTGGGAGAGCCTTCTAACGTCCCAGACTTAAACGAAGGACCTAACGAAGGACCTAGCGAGGGCGACCTAAGACACCACTTGTACATTCCAAATGACTTTAGCGAATATTGTATGGCTGAAATTCCAGCTCTTTTCCGACGCTGGATCCTAGGGATCTTTAACGTAGCAGGTGATGGAAATTGTGGCTATCGAGCTCTTGCCGTAGGTCTTGGTCATCAGCAAGAAATGTGGCTCAGAATTCGAGCTATTGCCAGGGAAGAGGTAGACAATAACGAGGAAGTTTACAGGCAAATGTGGGGTGATTATTTTACATATACACGTAACTCGATGAATTGGTTTAACGGTGCAGCACCTCGGCGTTACTGGATGACTATGCCAGAAACGGGCGTGGCTATTGCTACAGCTCTTAACCGTCCTATTGTATGTATATCCAATTCACAATCTGTTATGTGTCTTCCGCTGAGAGGTGGTCCCAATTCAGCACAAATATTGTCACCCGTTGTGATTCTTCGTGTGGGGGACGACCAATGTGCTCACTTCGTTCTTGCGATTCTTGATGAAAACTCACCACTCCCGTATAATCACCCACAATGGAGATTTTTTAGAAATGCCGTGGCCGCGACATGGGAACATATGTTTACTCAACGACAGAGGATGTTTAGACAGACGTAGAAAACGATTATTGATTTATATTGTAAATGACAAAACATGTATAGACGATTACTGATTTATATTGTAAATGACAAAACATGTATAGACGATTACTGATTTATATAGTAAATGACAAAACATGTATAGACGATTACTGATTTATAGTAAACGACTCGTCATCTTTTGTTACAGATTTCTGCTCCTGCTCCGGTTCTTCCTCATCTTTTGTTACAGGAATCAGATGACATTCAGTGGAGGGATTTCATTGTGTCAACAACACACCCGCTCGTGTTGAGAGTCCAGATTATGTGCCTTCTTCACAATCTTATGTGCCTCCCTCTCCAGCTATATCTCCAGCTGCAGATGAGGACAATTTTATACACCGTCCTCCGGTTCTTCCTCATCTTTTGTTACAGCCGTCTCGCATTGACGAATACGAGCGAGAGATTGACGGATTGAGGAGACGCATTTCAGAGTTAGAGTCTCGTGTAAGACAGATGGCAGCATCATTGGAGCGACTATGCCTCGGGCGTGATTGATCTTAGTTTCTAGTTATATTGTAATTTTGTGAACCATGTATCAACTATTAATCTATAACAAGATTGGTTATTTATGTATTCTTTTGGCCAAATGCAACAAGAAAATCCTTTCTTGTGTCGTTGTCGACGTGGATTTATAATTGAAAGAACATCCCAACAGCCCAAAACTTGTGGTCTGAAGTATTATGCATGTCCTTTGTCAAAGGTAAATAATTAAACGTTTGCTTATTTGCGTAAATATATCAATAACTTGTTTGTTTAGAATACATTTCTTATAATTGTTTCGTCATGTAACAGTCAGGGACTAAAGACTATGGGTGTCGATACTTCATGTGGAAGGAAATATTTCAACAAACGTACTTTGGTGAAGCCTCTTCTTCAACGCACTGCTCAAACTGCGAAACTCAAGATAAAACGATCAACATGCTATTGGCTCAAAACAATTTGTTGAAGGCAAGAATAAAGACGTTGGAGGCATCACTGGAATTGGCAAGAAATCCAGTTGATCACGCATGTCAGTCGAGTGGAATACTCTATGAGCTTATAGATGACATTAATAATCTTCATGTGGAGTAGATTTCGTTGTAATATTAGTAACATTTGTTGATGTACTTTTTTAATATTTTAATGTCTAATGTTTAATTGTTATTGTTTAATTAAATGGAAACAAATACATAATTAAAAAAAATAACGTAAAAATAAATACCATATAAAAACACTACACAATTAAATAACTATACATATAAAAACATTACACAAATAAATACACTATGCATATACCCTAAACATTACACAATTAAATAAAAAAAACAATACATAAAACAAAAAAACAAAACAAAAATAAAAAATAAAAAATAAAAAAAAAATCCAATCATTGGCCCAATGATTGGGACCAATGATTGGTCTATTGGGGTGCATGGGAAGGAATACATGGGGTGCAAGATTACATTGTCCCCTTTCAATTCATTTCAAAGACTCAACATACAAACTTCTTTTCTTTTTCTTCCTTTGGTTCACGAGTAACAGTAAGCAAGAAACAAGGCAAGGAAATTCATGGTTTTGGTTTCACTTATTGTGGGTCTTAAAGTGTTATCACATATTTCACTCGCAAAACAAAACAAAGTATACAAGCTTCCAAGCTAGAGCAAATAAAGGTTTTTGAAGGCTAAAGGTTTTCGGGTTCAAGTTTTTGGGAAAACTTGAGAAAACGGGTTGTGTTAAATAAGTATCGGGTTGAAATCTTGGAAAGCAAACGAGTTTGAAGTTCTTGGTCTTTTCATTTCACTCGTGCATCCTTCCATCACTGTGAGTCTTAAACTCTCAAAATCATTCACCATTTCACATCTTTTTCTTTCATGCACATAAATATGCTATGTGATGCTTATAAACTTCACATTTGTTTTCTTTCTCTTTCATGCGTACATATTTTTCTTCTCATGCAAAACCAAACGTGAAATAAGCAAATGAACAATTTATAGGTAGTCGGGTTTGAAAAGAGTTTTGAAATAATTTAAAAGCTTTCGATTTCATTCAAACATGTATAAACAATCTTCTATCAATTACAAGTAACGTGTAAGAGGTTGGCTCAACTTGGAATAATTTTTGTATTTCGAGTTCTTGTTTACTACTATGCTCACTTCGTTACATCTTGAGACTTTTCGAACTCGTTTATCACCCTAAATACTCGGTCCATTTGTGGTGAGTAAAACCCAACACACATCGGGTTTGAAAGACCCAAACCACGACCCACTTGGTGGCCCAAGTGCTTGTTGGTAATAAGCTCTTGTTGACTCCATAAGCTCACTTAGTGCACTTTCATTCTTATCAGCTATTTCGGAAAACCAAGAAGAAAACATAAACACATGTTATGACGCATGCAAACCCACGACTCAATTCCTACTGAGTAAAAATTTAACACAATATGAAGGGTATGATCGTGAGATAAATAAACATGGTTAGGAGATATAACACAAAAGAGCCCTTGGCTCAGATGGTTTCATCGCTTTGGTTTCGACCAACAGGTCACTTTCACAGATTGACAGATCTAGTCCCTCTACTTCGCATCCTTTGACATTCCTCTTAAAATCTTTAAAAGTTTTATAACTAATGTTAAACTTACACTTTCAACCCCTCAACTTTTGATCATGCAACATTTCCTTTAAACTTTTATAAGTTTTGAAATTTATAATAAATTCTTACAACTTCAATCCCTCTAGTTAACACATTGGCATTTTACACCAAAACTTATAAGTTTAATAACTTATATAGTTTACCACTTTTCATTAAATAAATATGTTTAACACATATTTTTGTTCGACGACCACATCCTCGTGAACTTTAAATAAAATATTTGTCCAACTATATTATTTACTTACGACTCAAATAAATATATATCTATTGTATATATATTTCCACCACTCAAAGATCCAGCAAATTTAATAAATACAATACGTCTTGTATTTATTTGCTCCTCGATAGTACTCGAATCAATATTCAAGCCAACTCTTATACGAAAGTTTCGTATACAAATATCCATATTATTCCAAGAGTCAAAACTTACAAATATTTTCACCAAGGTTGTCAAGATCGGGATCCTACCCAGGATCATTTTCGTCTTTGCAAGATCGTGATCGTAAGATCGGATCGGGATCTTAAGATCCTACTCTAATGTTATTTCTTAATAGTTTATGTTATTTTATACAAATCTACAAATTCTAATACATTATAACCACAAAATACTATGAATGTTTCATATAAATGTTGTCCTAAATTATGATTATAAAATGTTTACTTAGATTAACATGTTGTTTTTTGAATTCTACAAACAAACAACCCATAAATTTGTAGTTTTTTAGTTTGTAATTCGAGAAAAGTAAGATCAGATCGGATTAGATCGTAAGATCGTATGGTCAAGATCGGGATCCTATAAGATCTTAAACTCGCAAAGATCCTATGTAGGATCCGGATCGTTTTTGCTTTGCAGTATCGTAAAATCGTAAGATCCTAATATCAGGATCGGGATCCTGAGATCAGGATCGGGATCCTGACAACTATGATTTTCACAACTACATTTTTACGTTCATCGATGATCTAATTAACTTGTGAAACATCCACATAAGCTACAACAACTCAAACATTTAAAAACTTTTGTTTTTGAAACACGAATGCAGGTAAACTTGCAAACGTTGTTTAAACTTTACAACATATACAAGACTTAGACTAAACCATACCATACTTATCTAGGTTGCGTGTCGGAGCCGTGCACATTTATTACTTGATGTTAGTTGTGATGTCTTACATTTCTGCATTCCAAGGTGAGTCATAGCCCCCTTTTTCTTGATTAACTATTTTATGAACTGTTTTGGGGTGAGAAACATGCAAACTCTTTATGAATGAAAAATGCTCTTATGCAAACACTTTATGAATAACCATCGCTTTTATGCAAACTCTATATAGTTAACAACTTCTTTTATGCAAACACTCTATGAATGATATTGCGTTTATAGAAACCACTGTTTCTGTTATGGGTGCTAGCAACACGGCCCACTGTTATGGGTGCCTAGCAACACAACCCATTGTTTCTGTTAAGGGTGCTATCAACACGGCCCACTGTTATGGGTGCATAGCAACACAGCCCACTGTATCTGTTATGGGTACTAGCAACACGGCCCACTGTTATGGGTGCCTAGCAACACAACCCACTATATCTGTTATGGGTGCTAACAACATGGCCCACTGTTTTCTGTTATGGGTGCTAGCAACACAGCCCACTGTTATGGGTGCCTAGCAACACGACCCACTGTATTTATTATGGGTGCAACAACGTGGCCCAACCCGTGAAACTTGAGTTCAACTGATTTTTATATAAACACTATGGATTCACTCAACCTTTGACCCGGTTAGGGTAAACAAACAAACTATAGAGTATATAACAACACAACCCACTTTTACTTGGAATTCTTTTTATTCATGGTGTAACGAGCACATCTATTTTGTCCATAAAACAATCTTGATTGCTTAAACGCTTTACTATAAACTTATGAACTCACCAGCTTTATAGCTGACTTTTTAGCATGTTTTCTCAGGTATTTGATTTTGAAGTGTGACGATATCAAGGCAAGGCTTGGCCTGGCATGGTTATAGACTACACTGATGTATTTGGAACCGCTTTTTATTAATGGGCCATATTTCCGCAACAATTAAACTTTTGTAAACTTTATTATTTTATTAATAAAAGTCATTAAACGGGTTTTATAAACCATTCTCTATTATTTGTGTTGTGATACCAATTGAGTGGCGCCCTCGGGTTTTTGGGGGTATTACACTGCGACTGAGACTTCTTCGTATAACAAACCCGAACAGAGGTTACGATAGAGGTTGTTGCGGATGCTGCAACAGAGGTTACGAAGATTGCACAGAGGCTACGGTTTCAGCCTTCCTTCTTAAAACGAACCCGAACAAAGGCTCTTACGAAGGTTACTGAGTTCGAACCTTCTTATTATAACAAACCCAAATAGAGGTTACGACAGAGCTGTTGCAAAGGCTGCAATAGAGGTTCCTTCTTCTTAGGAAAACCCCTGACAGATACTGCGACAGAGACTTCTTCTTATAACAAACCCGAACAGAGGTTACGACAGAGGTTGTTGTGGATGCTGCAACAGAGATTACGAAGATTGCACAGAGGCTACGGTTTTAGCCATCCTTCTTAAAACGAACCCCAACAGAGGCTCTTACGAAGGTTAATGAGTTCGAACCTTCTTATTATAACAAACCCAAACAGAGATTACGACAGAAGCTGTTGCAAAGGCTGCAATAGAGGTTGCAGGCTGTTGTGAGCCTGTGAAGGTTGCAACAGAGGTTGCAGGCTGTTGCGAATGTTGCAACAGAGGTTGTAGACTGCTGCGAAGGCTGCAACAGAGGTTACGGTTACGATCATTCTTCTTAAAACGAACCCCAATAGAGGCTCTCATGAAGGTTACTGAACCTTCTTTTCCCCAAACATTCCATAACAGAGGTTGCTTTGTTTAAACTCGATAGAGGCTGTTAAAAAGGTAAGCGTAAAGTTTGTGGTTGGAGGAAGATCTTTGGGATTAGAGGTAAAAGTGGAGATTTAGGAGGTGTTTCCAAGGATGTCGGGAATTTCGTTTGAATTTGACCGTTATTTGTGGAAACGATTATTTGACTCGGTTATTGTTGCAGGTCCCACGGATGGAGCCACTAATTGTACAATAAAGTGCACATGCAAGGCTGTTAAAGGTGATTAACGGAATTATGGGTGATGGTGGTGATGTTGAGTGCAATATAACCTGTAAATAAGAAATAGAAGACACAACGTTAGACGGAGCTCGGGGGAAGCCATCGAGAATCGCCTCCGATGTGAGAATCAGTTATGGTGATTATATTATTGAAGTATTGAGGTAGAGAAGATGATATCTCATGGGTTAAGTTAGGTTTCATACCTCTGTGATGACTTTTCTATTTATAGGCAATATGACTGAGGTGTGATGAGGCAGTTATGGAGGTCATGGAAGAGATCATGGGTGGTAGTTACAAAGATCATGGCTATTGACCAAGTCTTATTTGACCAACTCCATTTGACCAGTTCTGTTTGACCACCTCGATCATACCCACGTTCATAGGCAGAGAGGCTGTGACCTTTAGGCTTCGAACAAGGCTTCGACCTTGACAGAGGTCAGGCTTCAAACTCGACGGAGGTTAGACTCTGTGAGTGTTTTGGGTGAAGGTTGGCGGATTCCCCTACGATAGCTATTATGAATGACTTTACACCAACATTTGAGTCCATAATGTAGAATTATGTGTAGAACGAAGGCACATGCTTCGTCTTTTAGGAGGGTACGTCATCACCTTTCGTACAAATAGTAAGCTACGTACTTAAGTGACGGTAACTCTCGTTAGCAAAGCGGAGGGTACGTCATCAGAATCCTTTTATATTTAAACGAATACGATATTTTGTTTTCTTCAATAAATGAGAAAAGCGGAAATTCATTCGTCTTTTTGTTCTTTTTTCTGTTTATTTTGACAAGTATTGAAGTTTTAATGTTTTTTTCGTATGGAAGATACAAAGTAAACATAACAACATATTATAGTTGTCTAAATAAGGTAATAATGCGAGGTTATGTTATCGTGGTTAGAAGTTGTACACCTTTTTCTTTTTTCTTTTTTTTTCAAAAACCAATTTTGAATAGAGTAGACTTTAAAATCATTCTAGTTTGTTCGTTTATAAGCTATTGACATTAATCTATAGTACTTTATAATGCATTTAGGCCTTCTAAAATTAGAATGCTTAAATATTCAGACTTTTTTACTTGCTTATTATGGAAAGAGTTTTTCTAACAAAAAAATTAAGATAATGAGCTCCAATCATGAGATGACATGTGTCACTTCTTAACAAACTCCAAGCCTAACTTCTAACAAACTACAAACCTAACTTCTAACCACTAAAAATTAAGATAAAGAGCTCCAATTATAAAATGACATGTGTCATTTCTCAACTAAAAATTCATCTTTATTTTTAAATTAAAATATCTTTTTATCCATTTATTTTTTTTATAATCTAATTTCACCATATTTTCTAAAATTTTATGCTCTTTAATTCAACATCCATTTTGATATATTTTTATGAGTTTTTAGTTTTTATATTTTTAATGGGTTTATTTTATTTTAATTCAAATTTTTACAACTTTAATCTTTATTTCATTTATTTCAATCAATATAATCTTGATTCGTCAAAATCATATACTTTTGGGGTAGTGTTTGACGCGTAAGAGATTGCGAGGGTATTTCTATATGCGGGAATAATGATGTCGCGAGAAAGCTACGGGAAAGTTACGAGTAACCCAAACAAACACTTACAACTAACACATATACATTCGAAGTGTTGTGAAACGAATTCACTAAACGGGTAAGCAAACACATATAACTATACTTATCGCCGCTGCTGTGCTCGGGTACCCGGCTAGTCATTTCTAAAAGGCGGAAAGTCTCAGGATAACCACTGATCATATGGATGGTTTTTACTTGACTTTTCATCAAACGTTTTGCTTAGCAGGGTATTCGTGCGTTGCAGCGGCGGATATTATGAAATAAAATTTTCTGATGAATCATATATTTTAGTTTATTATGTTTTTTTTTACATAAATTTACGGATATTAAGAATTTCGTTTATCTCGTGCCCATTCGGGCTCGAGCCCGTTTGGCCCATTGCCCCTTCGGACTTGAATATTTGTATAATGTGTTTTATTATTTGTATTAGTGACATTTAATAATTGTGTTTGAGTTGGTTGTAAAATATGCTTGATAATTTGTATTTCTTATGCAAGTGTATTTTAATAACTGTTTGTAATATTTACCAGTTAATTAATAGACTACATTAAATATATTGACCATATTAATTGTGTTTTAATTATGTGCAAGCTATTGAATCTTACTATAATAAGGGGGGAGGGAGTGGTCACCTACTACCCTAAACTACCCAAATTGCCACATCAACTCTATCCAATAAAAACTCTTCAACTCAAAACTACCCAATTCTACTCTAACACTACCCAAAATGGAGGGAGTGGTCACCTATACTACCCAATTTTTTTTTCATATATTTTTAATACATAAAATCACATAAAATATTAAGATAAAAACATACTATTTCATTAAAATGTATTCGAATTCGGAAGAATCGAAAGACATTTTGATGATAAAAAGGTTGGGTTGTGATAATTTTGTGAAAAATGGGTTGTGATTTAAAAATGTTAAGGTGGGGTTTTTAAAAAGGTAGGGGTAATTTTATTTTATTTTTTTATTTTTTTATTTTTTTTTATTTTTTTAATTGCTACTAGTCGTTAGGCTTCCCCTAACGTTCAAAAATTCAAAAAAAGTTGCCTCACCCCGATCGGCTTCCAAGCCCGAAATGCTACACGATTTCCGCTACCCGACCCACTAGGGGCGGTGTTACCGATCGGGTTCAACTACCCGATTTGGTACCCGACCCCCACTCCCTCCCCTCTAAGCAATGCTAAATTTCAAGTATTTCTAATTAGACTAAAATACACCGTTGGTCTCTAAACTTGTACCTGCGCATCATGATGAGAGAAACCTTGCCTTTTTCATCGTTGGGAGTCCAAAACTTGGCTTTATACTCTAGACAAGTCCCTCGACCAATTTTCTGTTAGTCAACGTCTGTTAATTTCCCCATGTGCCTTGCACATGAGGGTAAAATGGTCATTTCATTGTTTTTGTTTATTATTTTTGTGGTAAGACTGGTACAACCTTAGGGACTAACGGTGTATTTAATCAATAAAATTATACCATCACTACCACCATCGTCCCTTATCTCTTCATGCTGCTTCTCTCTCTAAATTTCTGTTTCTCTCTTTAAAATTACCACCATCACTATTCTCAAATCTCATAAACTTCTCCACATAAAAACACAATCTCAATCAAACACAATAACCATTATCTCTCAAAAATTAACATCATCACCAATTATGATTGTGCCTTTAAGAATTCCGCTTTAGTTATACCCCATAACAAAGTCTAAAAATGTAAACTGATTATGCCATAATAATGTCTTACCAATGATCTAATGTTACAATATACCTTTTTGTCCAACTGTAACTACACCTACACTGATGGAATGTAAATAAGAATCAGGTTAAGTACTTGATATGAAGATAGTCAAGATGTATAAGTTGTAGGGGATATGTAGTAATAACGAACACTGTGGATATACTTTGATCTCTGAAAGGCGTGTGAATACTTTCAGATCGAATCAATTCGGCGGTTCTACCAAATTATTCAATCGGATACAATTCAGAGTTGAGAATTTTCTGTATGTGTGTGTATGAGATGTAATGAACCGTTTTCTTGATAATGACCAAACAAACCGTATATAACATGTTACGGGATAACTGCCAATGGCAGTTTTAGGGTTTCCAAGTTGACAAGTTTTGTCCCTCAATTTCCGAAAGTTAATTTCTGAGGAACAACACTTCAGCAGAATCAATGGCTTCAGCAGAATCATACTACTTCAGCAGAATCACACTACTTCAGCAGAAATGAAAATTCAGCATAAAATTCAGCTCGACTCCAGCCAGGGGCTGTGCCCCTTGGACCCTGCTACCAGGGGCGCTGCCCCCGGACCCCCGTCCCTTAGGGGCTTCGCCCCTAAGATCATAATAAATTCAAGTAGGTGTGCACTCCGCACCTCCAAACCTAAATGATGTATTATTATGATGAAATTGGTCAAAACAAGTTAATCCAATTACACTAAAATATCCAACATTCCTCCCCTATTTTAGTGCAATCCTTGATTAACTAAAACAAGTAATCTCAAACAATCAAACCTTTGCATAAATGAAATGTCGTGACGATTGAATTTCACATTAGTACATTACACATTCCAAATATTCGAATACCAGGGTGTCGCTTAGGATTGAACCCTGGGAATTCAATATGAATACACGAAGATAATGTACACAAAAGTTTACATACATAGTAGTTCTATCTTGACATATGTTTTACTAGCCTATGTCCTTATCCTTCATAAGCATGTCAAAGCCAAGTCCCAGCTTCTTGAAGCGGCTAAACTTCATGCTCATATAGGTAGCTCTTTTAGTCTTGCACCTACAATGCAATTTGTCAAAAAAGCTATTAAGAATATATTCATTCAACCTCCCTAACTTGTAGGTCTGAACACATACCTTGGGATGTATCTTCTAATGTGTTCCAATCTCTAGATATTAAGCCTTCCACATTGAATTCAGCACCTAGCGTCATACTAGATGGGAATTGGGTATCTTGATATCAGAGATTTCTGATGGACTTTAATCCCATCCCTTTAGCCGAATTTTTCACGAGATCTCTATTCAACCCTTTGGTTAAATGATCGGCTAAATTGTGTTGTGTTTTCACAAACACCACAGATATCACACCATTCGTGATTAGATCACGTAATATGCTATGTCTAACACCTATGTGTCTAGACTTCCCATTATATACTTGACTGTATGCCTTAGCCAAAGTAGCTTGACTATCACATCTGATAGAAATGGATGATATCGGTTTAGGCCACAATGGAATTTCATAAATTAAGTTCCTTAGCCATTCAGCTTCTTTACCAGCTGCTGCTAACGCCACAAACTCAGATTCCATTGTTGAATCAGTTATGCAAGTTTGCTTTTTAGATGCCCAGCAAATGGCACCACCTCCAAGTAGGTATACCCAACCAGTTGTGGAAGAATGATCTTCCTGATTGGAAATCCAACTTGCATCTGAATAACCTTCAAGAACAGAATGGAATCCACTATAAGTCAAACCATAATCCATTGTTCCTTTCAAGTACATAAATACTCGATTAATTGCTCTCCAATGGATTAAACCTGGATTGTGAGTATATCTACTCAACTTTCCAACAGCAAAGGCTATATCAGGTCTAGTACTAATCATGGCATACATTAAAGATCCAATAGCCCTTGAATATTCAAGTTGATTTACAGCAACACCTTTATTAGGCACAAGTTTTGTTGTGGGATCCATAGGAGTACCTATTGGAGAACAATCTTTCAGATTAAATTTATCCAACATCTTCTCAATATAATGTGATTGAGAGATAGTAATGCCATGTTCTCCACGTATGATCTTAATGCCAAGAATCACATCAGCCTCCCCCATGTCCTTCATCTCAAATTTAGAGGACAAGAACTCTTTAGTTGTATCAACTTGATCTTGGTCAGTACCAAAGATCAACATGTCATCAACATACAAGCAGATGATTACTCCTTTACCAGAAGCATCAAACTTGCTGTATACACACTTGTCTGCTTGGTTTAATGCAAAACCATTAGACAAGATAACATCATCAAATTTCTGATGCCACTGCTTGGGAGCTTGCTTCAAGCCATAAAGAGACTTAACCAATTTACAAACCTTATTTTCGTTACCAGGCATGACAAAACCTTCAGGTTGTCTTATGTAAATCTCTTCATCCAATTCACCATTCAGAAAGGCTGTTTTAACATCCATTTGGTGAATTACAAGATTATGTATAGCCGCAAGTGCTAACAATAATCTAATGGTGGTAATCCTAGCAACAGGAGCATAGGTATCAAAGAAATCAATACCTTCCTTTTGTCTAAAGCCTTAGATAACCAATCTGGCTTTATACTTGTCTATGCTTCCATCCACCTTCATCTTCCTTTTGAAGATCCATTTACTATTCAATGGTTTAAAACCAGGTGGTAAATCAGATGGTTTCCAGGTATTATTGTGCATAATAGAGTCAATCTCATCTTGGATTGCCTCTTTCCAAAATGCAGCATCCCTTGAAGCCATAGCTTCACTGTAGGTCCTAGGATCTTCATCAACATTGAAACAATATTGATATTGAAATTGAATTTCATTCCTTGATCCTTCGACCAAATATAGTTGGAAATCGCCACCAAAAGATTTGGTTTTCCTTGCTCTTACACTCCTCCTAGGCTCAGGAGGGGAAACAGTCACTTGGTCAGATGCACCAAAGTTACTAGAACTTGCAATCATGTCTGCAGGTTTAGGTAAAGATGTAAACCTATCCTCATTGCCAAAATCAGCATCTCGTGACTCAATAACAGAGTGCACGGATACATAATCATTAGGTTCTATGACATAGAATCTATAGCACTTAGAATGCTCAGGATAGCCAGTGAATACACAATCTATACCTCTTTGACCTATATTATTTATTTTAGGATCAGTCAACCTTACCACAGCTCTACAGCCCCAAACTCTGAGATAACTCAGTTTTGGTGCCTTTTTATACCAAAGTTCATAAGGGGTTATCTTGTTCCTTTTATTAGGAACTCTATTTAATAGATAACAGGCTGTCAACATAGCCTCACCCCAAAATCCATCACTTAGGCCAGAATAGCATATCATGGAATTAACCATTTCTTTTAATGTCCTATTCTTTCTTTCAGATATACCATTTTGTTGTGGGGTATATGGAGCAGTGGTCTGATGTATTATACCAGTAGATTGAAAATATACTGGATCATAATATTCACCTCCCTTATCAGTGCGAAGTATTTTAATATTCACACCATGATAAAGCTCTACTTCCTCTTTATAAATTTTAAATTTATCAAGAGCTTCATCTTTTGTATGACACAAGTAAACATAGCAGTATCTAGTAGCATCATCAATGAAAGTAACTACATACTTTTTATTACCAAGTGAAGGTGTTGAATGAAAATCACACAAATCACTGTGTACAAGTTCTAATACCTTAGTATCTCTAATGACATTCTTGGCGAAAGGTTGTCTAGTTATCTTAGTCAACACACAAGTTTTACACTTTTCACCATTCAATTCAAAAGCAGGTATTAGACTCATTTTTGACATGTCTTTCATTCTCTTGTAATGTACGTGTCCTAGTCTAGCATGCCATAATTCAGATTTACCACAATTATTGCTAGAACTAGTAGAAGACATGCAAACAGAATTATTAACAAACGAAACATCCAAATTTAATTTAAACATGCCATTCAAATATCCAAAGCCAATAAAGGTACCATGTCTAGACAATATATACTTGTCGCTTTCCAAGACTTGCTTGTAGCCACAGTTATTTAATACAATACCAGATACTAAGTTCTTACGAAATCCAGGTACATACACAACATTGTTTAAAAGTAAAGAGTTTCCAGAAGTAAAGACTAGATTAACAGATCCTAGTCCTTTAATCGGTTCAGTTGCAACATTGCCCATCTTTAATAAAGATCCATCTTCAATTGGCTTAAAGTCCTTGAACCATTGAAGATTTTTACAAACATGACATGTTGCTCCTGAATCCACCCACCATGATAAATCATCATCCTGTACATAGAATGTTTCAGAAATTATTGATACATAATAATTTTCAACAGAATGATCAGTAGGTACCAAAAACAAACCTGATTGCTTTCCAGGATCCTTGGATCCACTAGCACCAGCCTCGTTTTTTCCTTTACCTCCACCCTTAGACCTGCAATCTTTCTTAAAGTGTCCGGGTTTCCCACACTTCCAACAAGTCACTTTTGGTTTCTTATCAGAACCTTTGTTGTTATTGCTTTGCCATTTTCGTTTCCCTTTACCAGCCTTAGAGGATTCACCCTCCTCCACCATGTTCACAGAAGAACCAGCCATGGTTTTAGTACCACCAACAGAACCCCTTTCCATATCACGTATGGATTGTTCAATTTGGAAATGACTTCCAAGTTCAACCAGATTCAATTCCTCTTTTTTATGTTTCAGATTGTTTTTAAAATCCTTCCAAGAGGGGGGCAGTTTATCTATGATACTAGAGACAGCAATTGATTCATCCATTTTCATATCATATTGTGCAAACTGTCCTAAAATCCTTTGCAATTCGTGGTACTGTTCCATGACAGGCCTAGCGTCTACCATTTTATAGTTATTAAAATTACCAACTAGGAATTTCTTACTAGACGCATCTTCTGCCATGTATTTGGCTTCTAGGGTATCCCATAATTCTTTTGCAGACTATACGTTTTGATAAATATCAAATAATGAATCAGACATACCGTTAAGAATATGACCACGACATATGTAGTCTGCGTTTTCCCACTTAGAACGATTACGAGTCTGTTCCAGCGTTTCATTCTCAACAGCCTCAGGGCACGGGGTACTCAGAACATATACCACTTTCAGATTCGTCAGATAAAAATGCATCTTTTTCTGCCATCTACGAAAATCCTGCCCAGAAAACTTCTCCAACTTTGCAAACGTCTTGTTCAGATCTTTCACAGAATCAGGGTTCGTCGTCTTAAACTGATTCGATCTTTGTAGGGGCTATGTAGTAATAACGAACACTATGGATATACTTTGATATCTGAAAGGCGTGTGAACACTTTCAGATCGAATCAATTCGGCGGTTCTACCAAATTATTCAATCGGATACAATTCAGAGTTGAGAATTTTCTGTATGTGTGTGTATGAGATGTAATGAACCGTTTTCTTGATAATGACCAAACAAACCGTATATAACATGTTACGGGATAACTGCCAATGGCAGTTTTAGGGTTTCCAAGTTGACAAGTTTTGTCCCTCAATTTCCGAAAGTTAATTTCTGAGGAACAACACTTCAGCAGAATCAATGGCTTCAGCAGAATCATACTACTTCAGCAGAATCACACTACTTCAGCAGAAATGAAAATTCAGCATAAAATTCAGCTCGACCCCAGCCAGGGGCTCTGCCCCTTGGACCCTGCTACCAGGGGCGCTGCCCCCGGACCCCCGTCCCTTAGGGGCTTCGCCCCTAAGATCATAATAAATTCAAGTAGGTGTGCACTCCGCACCTCCAAACCTAAATGATGTATTATTATAATGAAATTGGTCAAAACAAGTTAATCCAATTACACTAAAATATCCAACATAAGTTGATGTTTAGAATTCTTAAAGGAGTTTTACCCTTTGTAGTCTAGGCGACTCAAGGTTGGTAATAGTTCATTTGAGGCATCCTCATACCAATATCTGTTTCTGGTCTAACATCAGAAGTTCAAGCATGAAGGGCGTCATATACAAATTGGGTTATTCAAGAATTTCAAGAATTAAAATTAACGGATGATATGTGATGGCGATGACGTTAATTTTAGAAAGAGAATGGTGATGGTGTTTGATTGATATTATGTTTTTTTGTGGAGGAGTTTATGAGATTTGAGAATAGTGGTGGTGGTAATTTTAGAGAGAGAAGCAGAAATTTAGAGAGAGAAGCAGGATTAAGAGATAAAGGGACGGTGGTGGTAGAAATGGTATAATTTTATTGATTAAATACACCGTTAGTCCCTAAGGTTGTACGAGTACCACCAAAATAATTAACCAAAATAATGAAATGACCATTTTGCCCTAAGATAGTAGTTATAGATAGTAATATCGCGCAGCGGGTCTACTCGGCCCAACCCAACGTGTTTCTCTAGTGTGCAGTTTGATTAAAGCATAACCAATAGCAGTAGCATACACCTGATGATGATGTCATGTAATAAACTCTTTAAAATCCTAAAATTGTGAGCAGATGGCACGATCTTAAACCGCTCACACCTGCGACCTTCAACGATTTTTGTTTTGCGTGTCATATCAGTTTTCTCTCAACAACTTGGGATAATACAGAGGATACTACTAAGATAGTAGTTATAGATAGTAATATCGCGCAGCGGGTCTACTCGGCCCAACCCAACGTGTTTCTCTAGTGTGCAGTTTGATTAAAGCATAACCAATAGCAGTAGCATACACCTGATGATGATGTCATGTAATAAACTCTTTAAAATCCTAAAATTGTGAGCAGATGACACGATCTTAGACCGCTCACACCTGCGACCTTCAATGATTTTTGTTTTGCCTGTCATATCGGTTTTCTCTCTCCAGCGACTCACATCAATACGACTTAAACTACAAAAAACATATCCCATAAAAATACACTTTAATTTAATTAAAACACACACAAAACAAACACACGACATCGGTCGTCTTCTTGACCTATTTCCACACTTTGCCGACCGAGACCGATTGAAACACACTACGACCGACAACCAAATCGGTCGACTGAAGTCACGATCGACCTGGTGCGATCAGCCTTATCATGTCCATTAAATATTCGAACATCCTATCCCAATGGGTGTTGATAAATTCACGGCACCATATAATAAATCCACAACAATATTGTGTATATTTACATGTATGCCTTCCATAAATTTACAGCGATCCATTTTCGCAATTTCATATAAACATGACTGGTATTGTTTTCTCACAATCAAAAAAGAAAACTGGGTCCCTCAGTGTGCCCCACTGTTTTGTTTGTGAGAAAACATTACCGGTCATGTTCATATGAACTTGAAAGAATCTCGATCCAATTTTTATACCCTCCATAATTAGTTTATCTATTCTTTCATCTTATGGCCCTTTTATAACCACGTCTCCCAATTCCTAAATCATTGTCGTCCTCTGTTGAAGCATATTTCCGCCGGGCTGATCTTGATGGCTTCCACGTGCCGTTCATCTTTATCCCGAACTTGAAAGTATACTACAAACATGAAAGAACCCGTTAGAAAGGGACCCGAGGCCGAAGCCCCAGGAACCACCCTCCGACAGTCAAGTCAGAACCTTGTAGGTACAGGATTTTAGTGTAAGTATATATGTATGAATATAATGTGGTGTGAATAATCTGTGATGTGTGTAGATATGAGATGATAAAATGAGATATATATAGAGAGAGAAAGTAGAGAGGGGTAAGAGGTAGGTAAGTAAATGTGTATCTTTGTGAGAGGAGAATACCTGCCTTGAGAGTGGTAAGTGCATCCCTTTTATAGGTTAACTTCCTTGTCCATATACCTGATAGCAACATATTTAGGCGGCAAGCATTTTGGCGGGAAAGAGTTTTGGCGGGAAATAGTTTAGGCGGGAAACATTTTGGCGGGAAAAATTTAGACGGGAAACATTTATTCGGCTAGGGTAATTCGGCATAGGCCGTTTGGCAGTTGCAATAGTTATTCGTTCGGCGTGGGTCATTCGGCCATATACGTCAACATGTCCCCCCAGTATTGTACTATTGGTTAAAGACCGATTGTTCAATACTTAGAGAATGTCTTTACACCTTTCGGTAAGTGTCGTTCGGCGTGGGCCATCCGGCTACATACATCAACATGTCCCCCCAGTATTGTACTATTGGTTGAAGACCGATTGTGCAATATTTAAAGAATATCTTTATGCCTATCGGCAAGTGTCGTTCGGCGTGGGCCATCCGACCACATACGCCGACATGTCCCCTTGTATTGTATTATTAGTAAAAGACTAATGATGTAGTATTTAAAGAATACATGTATGGCCATTCGGCTTGTATCTTTCAACAAAAGTGTCCCATCTTCCTTCTGGCGCGTGTCTTTTAGACATATACACTATCATGTACACTAACATGTCCCTCCAGTATTGCATTATTAGTAAAAGACTAATGATGTAATACTTAAATAGTGCCTTGCATTATTTGGACATGCCTTCCATCCAGTGACCATCTTAGAGTGGGTCACCAAGTGGCCCATAAGCCGGTGCCTCAAAAGCCGAGTTGGGTCTATCAGACCACGTATGCCGACATGTCCCCCCAGTATAGTATTGTTGACATATAGTCAATGATGCTATACTTAAATTTTGTCTTGTCTTTATATATACATTATTCATGATTCTTTCTGAATGGTCGTGGATCACTAGTAAGGTGCATTGTTAAGGCTGAAAATGAAAGCCATACATGTCCTTTCCATCATCCCTTTGTTTCCCAAGTAACTTGGAGCAAAATCCTTTAGTATTTAAGCACATAGGTCTTTCGGGGTGTTTTTGAACTCGAAAATTTTGCCTTCCCGGTGTTTTCACACCCAGGTCTTCCAGAGCGTTTTTGCACTCGAACATTTTGCCTTTTCGGCGTTTTAGCACCAAGGTTTTCTGGAGTAGACATCGACACACAGGTCGCTTTTAGTTTGTCTACCGAGTCATCGTTCATCACCTTCCTATTTGGGATAAGTTAGTAAACTTCCTCCTAAGTGGATCACGCTTAGGGAATATGGACCATAATTTTCAGCAACCATCGTAGTGGTATGAACCGTTTTGAGGCATCTTGCGCTTATCGGCCAATTGTGCGTTAATCTTTATATGGAAACCACGTTTAGGGTATGAACCATTCAGCTTGTTTAGTTATGGCAACCCTTTTTGGGTATGAACCATTCGGCGAGCTTAGTTATGATAACCCTTTTTGGGTATGAACCGTTCGGCCAGTTTAGTTATGGCGACCCTTTTTGGGTATGAACCATTCGGAGAGCATAGTTATGGTAACCCTTTTTGGGTATGAACCGTTCGGCCAGCTTAGTTATGGAAACCCTTTTTGGGTATGAACCATTCAGAGAGCTTAGTTATGGCAACCTTTTTTGGGTATGAACCGTTCGGCCAGCTTAGTTATGGCAACGCTTTTTAGGTATGAACCATTCGAAGAGCTTAGTTATGGCAACCTTTTTGGGTATGAACCATTCGGCCAACTTAGTTATGGCAACCCTTTTAGGGTATGAACCATTCGAAGAGCTAAGTTATGGCAACCCTTTTTGGGTATGAACCATTTGGCCAGCTTAGTTATGGCAACCCTTTTTGGGTATGAACCATTCGGAGAGCTTAGTTATGGCAACCCTTTTGGGGGATGAACCATTCGGCATTCTTTAGTTGTGGCAACCCTTTTTGGGTATGAACCATTCAGAGAGCTTAGTTATGGCAACCCTTTTTGGGTATGAACCGTTCGACCAGCTTAGTTATGGCAACCCTTTTTAGGTATGAACCGTTCGTCCAGCTTAGTTATGGCAACCCTTTTTTGGTATGAACCATTCGGAGAGATTAGTTATGGCAACCCTTTTTGGGTATGAACTGGCCAGCTTAGTTATTGATGGATCTAAACACACACCTTGTGTTAGTGATATTTTGAATTATATTAATAAGCACGTGGAATATACTTAGTAATACTTAGAAGACAGATTATATGATGTAATGTAAGTAAGAACAATAAACACAAAGCTAATATTATTAAGAAATAATACGAGTGATCTTGTTTATCACTAAGGTTACACCTTGAAGCTAATATGAATAATGCGTATTCTAAGCAATGACCTAGGATCTCCTTTTATAGCACAAGGAGTCCTTTACAAGATAAGTATAAACCTAACAATATAGAATATACACAAGATCTTTTCTATACTTATCAATACACGGATACATAACAATTATCCTAACAGCAGTGGTAATATTTGTACTGGCAGTGGTAATGAGTTTCCACTGCTAGTGTAATCTTTAGCAGTGTTAACCACAAGACTATTAGTGGTAACTGTTAGTATTATTCCCAAAAATCCTCCCCTAAACTTATGATTTCTCTGTAAATCAATAAGTTTCTTCAATCTTCATTATCTGCAAGGATTTGGGGAATTCTTTCAAACACTTCATCTTCTTCTCAATGCTTGAATAGCTCTTGAACATTGATCTTGAAGCCTGAGTAACAACTCTCTGACCTTCTCACTATCTTCATGAACTCTTATAGTAGTACACAGCATCACAGAGAGTTCCAGCTCTGAGTGGATATTCTTTCTCAGCAAGCATGAATGCATCTAGGGGTGTTATCGGGGTTATCGGGTTTGTCGGGTCGGGTTGAGTCGGGTTTTGAATTTTTTAAAAGTGACCCGCAACCCGACCCGATTAAGAATCGGGTTATCGGGTTCGGATGGGATTCGGGTCGGGTTATGTCGGGTCGGGTGATTCGGGTTATCGGGTGACCCGATTAAGTAACAATAAGTAAAAAACATCATTTATCTGAAATCTATTTATTCATTGACTTGATAAAAAAAATCAAACAATATGCATTTGAAAATACCAATGTTCAGGCAACTTAGTTATCATAGTAAAAGCAACCAGTATCCAATCTCTATTTACATCAGGTTCATCGTAAAATCAAGTACAGTATGTGTTGGTAATTTAAGCTTACTGTATATATATGATGGTCATGTTTTTCTAGTTTACCTTAACTATCTTTTATTCATTCTACATGTAAAGTAGTAAGGTTGTCTGTTTGGCTTGGTACATATGACTAATGAACACTTTTTGCCTAGGATTTTAATCCAAACATTGTCACCAATTTCATAGATCTGAACAACCTTTTACATTTATCTAAGTTTCTTAACATACATACAAAGGCATCAGCTCAACTAGGCATTTTATTGTTCTCTTCAAGAGCGCCACTACTCCTTTTAACTGATAACAAAATTGTTACTGAAACTACAAAGCCTGCAGTGCTACGGTCCTGAACACGATAGTAATTGTCGGGTCTTATCGGGTTGACCCGATAACCCGATAGCATTATTTATTTAACCCTAACCCGACCCGATAACACTATCGGGTTATCGGGTTCAGGTCAAAACAACCCGACAAGATTTTTTGACCCGATTAGACCCGACCCGATTAGCCTTATCGGGTTCGGGTTCGGGTCGGGTCAACCCGACCCTACTGACACCCCTAAATGCATCTACTCCATTTGCTGTAGAAACATGATGAACTTCACATGAATCATAGTAGAACCATTTAGTACCAGGACATGAACATGAGAATTTCCAGAAATCATCATTAACATCTGGTTCATAGAGCCTTCTAAGATTAATCCATAACTGCATCTCCTTCATATCTTTGAGATCTTCAGCATCAAACCTTTCATGAACTAATCTCCATAATGTGTCAAGATCATCTCTGTCACAAGCTTTGATGAGATCTTCAAATTGAATTAATGATGAAGTTTCACCACCTAGCCTTGTAATCTTCCATGTTGGAGCAAAATTGCTAGCAGTAAACACTTCCCAGTCAATGATAGGATTTTTGACTTTCAGTGGTTCTGGATAAAAATCTTCTTCTTCAATCACAATCATTTCAGTCAGTTGTTCTTCAGTGAATTTCTCAGTTGGAACTTCTTGTTCTTCAACAAAGTTTGTCTTCTTAAATATCTGAGATTCACTATCTTTGGCCTTTCTCTTCAAATTAGGATACCTTCTTGCTTCTTCTTCAGAGTCCATTGGAATAAAATCTTTATCTTGTCTTTGAACTCTGTAGTAGATACTTTCAACTTTATCATCAGGCATTCCTTTGAATTGATGTCTTTTCCAGCCACCAACATTGCAACAATAAGTCTTCATGTAAGCAATAACTTGTGCCTTGGTTGGTTGCCTTGGTTTCTTTTGACCGTTTCTGATTGAACCAATTACATCTTGAAGTGCTTGATTATTCTTCATCTGAATAAAGTCCTTTAACTGTGTTGTTCTTTGATCTTCAGTTAAAGACTTATCAGCTACTAGGTCAATTGCTTTCTTCTTGATCACTGGATCATTTGCAATCAAGAAATCAATTTCTTCTTCAGTAGGTACATAGCTGAACTATGGAGTCTTCTCTCTGAATCTTGTAGGTGGAACAGTGGAAAGTGGATCTTCCATTGGATCTTTCATTCTATCCAGCCTTTTAGCCTCCATAAAGCTTGCAATCTCCAATTCTTCAAGCTTTTTATTTTCAGCAACTTCAACTTCATAAATCTTTCTTGCAACTTCAGCATCATGAGCAATCTGAACTTGTTCTTTCTTTGAAACTTTTCTTCTTGTTTGCTCCTTGCTTTGCACAACAGCTTTACCTTTGTCTTTCTTCAGTTTATCAATTTCTTCACTTGCAGTGGCAATATCATGTCCAGCAGTGGGAATATTTGGCTCTGCAGTGGAAATTGGATCAGTGGTAAAATCAGCAGTTGCAGTACTAAAAATATCTTGCTCTAGTTGTTCTTCTTGAGTATCAGCTTCCTCTGCACCTTTACTAGAAACACCTTCATCTTCAAAATCAATTCTTCTCCCCTGAGTTTCAGCATCTGTTTTCCTCCCCTGTTTGGGAGAATTTCCCAAATCTTGATTAAAATCAGCTGAATCACCATCATCAGGTGAGGATGGAGATGATATCACTATCTTTGCAGTTTTCCTCTTCTTTTTCAACCCCTGCAACTCTTCTTTCAAGGTCTGAATCTCCTTTTTTAAGTGTGTAATATCCTTGGCATGCTGCTTCTTGACTTGTGTCAGGTCTTGTTGTAGAGATTCAACCTGCTTGGCTAATTTGGTACACATATCCATCAATTCCATTTGTTGCCCACTGCCCTCAACACTTCCAACTGTGTGACCTGTTGGGAGAGGTGAATCATGGGGCAATGGCTCAGATTCCTCCATAGTTGGACTAGGTTGAAGTCTAGAACCACCACTGCTTGTTCCTAAACCAAAAGGATCAGGTACATGTTGTGTTGTAATGAGAGAAGTTGGCTGTTTTGACCTCCTCTCATAGGTGTGAGAAACTGGTGGAGTATAATCAATGTTTGGAACAGTGATTATGGGTGAATTTTATATTTGTAAAATCTTTGCAAGCATTTGAGGAAAAAGAGGTGTAATAGTCCTATTGCCATCTTTGTTCATGTTTTGAAAAACTTTAGGCTTAAGGCAACGGATTTTATAAACTCTAGTGTGGGGTTGCAGTTGAAACTCATTTAGCACTGCTTGCACAAACCTTGGATACATCAAAAAATTTTGTAGAACTCTTTACATTACCTTGCATACTTGTAAAAATATATTTTGACCAATTAAAAGTCCTATCTATGGCTAAACAAACCAAAGGGTAAGCCATTGTTGAACTGAATTGTTCATAAGAAGTTTTCTTAGGACTTAGGCAATGTAAAAGAGTATGTATCAAAAATCTCCAATGGGGACAAAAACCACTCTTTTTGAAAGTAGCCTTTTTGTCAGTGGTATCATACCCCATGGATGAAAGATGTGTATGAATTTCGAGCATAGGTAATGTGGTGATACCATTGAGATCATCCAATTGGAGAATTCTCCTCAAAGGATGCCTCAGTAACATCAATAGTTACCTCATCCACAGTGGCTCTAAGAGCATCCACTGTTTCATGTGTATCTCTAGTTTCAATGGTTATGGACTGAGCAAAAGTCCAAAACTGTTTGATTTGAGAGATATATTCTGTGGGATTAAGAAGTAAAGCATACCTTATATGGGTAGTGTTAAGAAAGTCCATAATCTGATGAAAAACAGGGCCACTCTTCTCGTTTGACTTTTCCAAGTAGGCCACTTGGTTGTGCTCATCTGCAAAAGTGATAGGTGCCATAGAATCTTTTGATGAAAAATATATTGTGTCAGTATGAATTGAATGAATAACTCGCCAATTGAGAGATAAAGATATATAGGGGTAGGGTTTAAGATTTTTGCGCAAGAAAGACTATCTTTGGAAAATATTTATCTTTAGAGGATAAATACCAATTAGGAAAGTAAATAATCTTCCCAAAAATTTACCCTATATATATGGAAACAATTTTTTCTTTCAACGGCTAGTAAAAAAATAGTTACTGACACAATCAGTTGTAACGGCTAGATCAACAGTGGTAAAAATAACACTGTCAGTGGAAACTGTGAACTAGCAGTGGTAATTTTTCACAAAGATTTTCAAAGAGCAGTGGTAAAGAAAAACATTGATAATTGGACTGCTCTTTATCATAGTTTTTAGCAAACTACCAGCTATCAACGGATTTGATATGTCTTTACCATGAGCCGTTTGCTATGGACTAGCCAACTCTTAATCATAAAGAATATGGTGAGTTGATAACCATATAGTTTTTGGTAAACTATCGACCATAAACAGATTTGTCAAGTCTTTACCAGTAGTCGTTTGCTCTGGACTAGTTGATTCTTACGTGGGTTAGACATGGTGAATCAATAACCCTTTGTTGTGTGTCTCAGTTACACACCTTATATGATCAACTCCCAGCCAAGATTGGTTATGTACATGCATGCTTTAGCATAATACAAAGAATATGAATAACCAACTTGCTTTAACCAAAGTTACTTTTAACTAGGCCTTTTTTAAAAATATCTTCCCAAAGTCAATCCGATAATATAACATCCCTAAATAACATCATGAGCAATCCTTCCAACATCATTGACATCTCCTCTGATTCTGAGGAAGAAATTGGGATCGCTTCTGAGTCTTCTTCAGAGGCATCAGGGTGGGCTGGATAGTTTCCACCATAGGCTGCAAGCACTTCATCCAAGAAGCAAGCTAAAGAGACTGCCAAGCGTGTACCTTCTCTTGAGTTCTACTCCAGCTCATCAAATGACGATGAGAATGAGAATGAGACCTATTCCTTGGCCAAAGAGTTGCCAAGGGCTCTGACAACATCATTAGGAGCAGCTCTCTCCAACATGAAGCAAATATCCATACCAAAGAAGCCTGCAATGTTACCAAGGCCTCCTCCACAAGTTCTTGGTCTTCCTTGTCCAAGAATGCAGTCAACCTTTGAGAACAAAAGGAAGAGAGCACAGAAGAAGAAGCATGACTATCAGGGCAAGGGCAAGAAGCCAATGGAGTAGCTAGTGTAGTGTGTAGGGATGTAGGATGTGTTAGATTGTTATCTTTTGTGTTTTGATTGTGGTTGTTGACACTCTCTCTCTTGGATGTTATGAATCATCTTCATAAATGGAATAAAGTTTCTTTGTTTTACTTTTTCCACTGTGAGAGTACCTATTACCACTGCTTGCATTATAGTTTCCACTGTTAGCCTCAAACTATGCATAAAAATTAGTGGACAACTAAAAATACAAGCTCTAAACAACAATAACTCCAATGTATAATCCTTCAAACCTGTATAACACAAACATAAACCACACACAAAAAGTATTGTTAAGGTTAGCAATGGTTAGAAAATAACCAGAAGTGAATTCATATATTTAGCAGTGGGTAGCCACTTTTGCTAAATTCAAAGTCAATATGGTCAACTTCTAGTCACTGAAGTATTTTCCAAAGTCAAAAGACTTCATTTACTCCTCAACCACTTACACCTTCCCCACATTAACTTCCTGATTCCATCTTAATCTCTATTTAAGGACTTATAACTCACAAACCACTCATATCACACATACTCCAAAAACATTTCTCTCACTCAAACTTACTTCTCTCCAAAAATCACCATGAGTCATACAAACCCCATCAATGTCTCATCTGAAAGCTCTTCTTTGGATGTTTGGGATGAAGGTGTTTGGCATTATGTTTTGAACAATCCTGGTAGAACGAAAAGAGAGGTGTTTGAGGAGGTTGCTTCAAGAAAGAGAACTCATTCAGCTCTCACAAACCCCTCAGCTGCTGGTCCTTCATCACTACAGCCAATGCCTCAGGATGCATCAAAGAGGATAACTCAGATTCCATTTCAAGCTACATATCTCCATATGAAGGCACAGATGATGAAACATCTTCAAGAGTCCTTGTGGTCCCCTTGCTACAATCCTTCCCCCAGAAGAGCTGCAGGCACCACCTTCTCTCCCAGTGTTGACAGCACCAACACCAGTGGGTCCTTCGTCTTCCTCACCACCTGTTGGAGGAGTGGTGATTGGGCTAGCATACCCCAAGGTGTGGAGGGAGATAGATAGGCGAATGGCGCCCAAAGAGATGCCAGAGTGGGCCTTCCCTAAGAAGCCTTAGGTGGTAGTTGGTGGTTAGGTTGGGGTTGGGGTTGGGTTAGGGTAGTATGTGAAGCTTGTGTCTGTAGAAGGTTGTATTAGGAAGTTGTCTTCTGTTTTCAGTTATGTAATGATGCTGGTTTTTAGAACCTTATGGATGTACTTTCTGCACTCTGTGTGCAGATTTGTTGAATAATAATAATAATCCTATATTGCACCAAACTGGTTGCCATTTACTTCTTTTATCTGCAAAAAGCTCTTGTGATGTTTACCAGTTTTGATAACCCCTGTACCAGCAACTTTTCCATTAACTCCACCTCCAAAGCTGACATACTGTCCATTATAATGTTCGAAATCTGAGAGATAGGACTTGTTGCCAGTCATGTGCCTTGAACATCCACTATCTGTGTAGCCTTGATCTGATCTTTTTGTCCTTGGATGTTCCTGCACATATAAGAAAGGAGTTAGTTTCCTTTGGGGACCCAAGCCATGATTGACTTGGATCTGCCTCGTGTATCAATATAGTTATATCTATCAAAGGTCATTGATACACCATTAGGATTGGTTGATGAGATAATTCCTTTAGGTTTCCATTCCCACCGTACTGAGGCCTTCACAGCATTGCCCATGTCCCCCCTTTTCTTGTTTACATCCCTTGCAGTGAGAACTTTTGAATGAGCAGTGGTAACTGCTGGTTTGGTTTTAGGTACCCACTTTTGGTTATAATGAACCTTTTTATTTTGAAAAGTTCTTTTTCCTGTTTGTGCAGATTTTGCAAAAGTTGTTTTGGATTTTGCACTTGTAACAGGTGATTTAGGGTGAGCAGTGTTTACAGTTTTAGCAGTGGCAAAAGTTTTAAGACCACTTCTTAATTGAACTGCTCTTGGGACCATTTTGTTGTGTGTATTAGGGTGCACATTATTTTGAAACTTATTAGACTTTACCCTTTTACTCCCATGGACTTCCCTTCTCCCAACATGATAGTCACAATTAGCATGTAAATGATAAAAGCTACCACAAATATAACATGCTTTGTTATTCATCACAAAGTCACTACCTAGTTGTTGAGATTTAACATGATTCCAACTCCTCTGGTTACCCCTAGGAGTTGATGGCTTGTTTCTATACATCTCAACATACCTTACAGTTGATCTAGGCTTGTAAGCTTGTTTCCTAGGTTCCTCTGTAATAGTATTATCAACTTTTGGGATAAAAGCCTCTACATTCTTTTTAACATTCTCATCAACAACTGATGAGTCACTAGCACTTTCAATAACATCAGTTTCATGCTTAACCTCTTCCTCACATTTCACAGTTTTGGGAGGACCATATTCACGTATAGGTTCCTGAAAGTCTTCTAAACCTGTATGAGCTAAATCTATGCCTGGAGGTGAATGAACACCCCTTAGTGGTGGAGGAACTGTATTATAACCCATACTAGACTTAACTTTACTAGTGATTTGAGCATTCTAAATTTTATCAATTGACTTAGACTGATAATAAGAGGTGTCTACAGTTAAATTGACAATTTCATTTATCTTTTTAAGTTTCCCAAGCTCTTCTTGGAAAGCCTCATTCACAGCTGTCTTATGATCTACTTCTCTTTAAAGAAGAATCATATCATCATTATATTTTGACTCATTTTCTCTAGAGTGCTCTATTTGTTTTTCTAATACAGCTATACCTCTCCTAAGGTTTGACACATCATAATTAGCAGCAAACAACTCTGTTCTTTGACTTTCATAAGATTCATTAAGCCTTTCAACTTCTCTAGCAGCCCTACATGTTTTAGAACAACTTTCAAAGTTTTGTACCTCAGAGTCAGAGAAAGCCATGAGAGCAAATTCAGTAGACACATGAGCAGCATCTGAAGGTTCTTCCTCTTGTTCATCAGCCATGAAACTCCAATCATAGCTCACACCATCAATTGCCAACATTGCCTTTGGTTCTTCCACAATTGGTTCTTTCTTTTGCTTGTACCAAGTAGACCTGTTTTCCTTCATCTTTGGTCTTCTGCATTCCCTAGAAAAATGCCCCAACTTGTGACTATTGAAACACTCTACTTTCCTTTTGTCAAACCCTGCAGTTTCACCACCATTGATGTGAATAGGCTTGCCAGTCTTCTTGTAGAATTTCCTAGCCCTCATGCTAAGAAGAGTTATTTGCCATTTTATATCCATCTCCTCTAAGTCATCTTCATCAATTTTCTCTATGTCTTCATGAGTTAATATAGAGCCATTAACTTGAGTGGAGATAAAAGCATAAAAGGTAGGATCTCCAATACTAGCAATCTTCTTCTTTGAACCTGCAGTGGTAATGCTAACATTACAGTGGAAACTGTAGAACCAGTAGTAGCAATATCATCATCACAGTCATCTTCAGAATCATCACTGTCAACAGAGGTTGACATCAAAGCCAAGCTACTTGAGCTTGTACTAAGTTTCCCAGCCTTCTTCAATCTTTGTTCAATGAGTTTGAAGTTATTGTAAATATCATTGAGCTTCATAGTTTCAATATCTGGTTTATTTTCCCAGACTGTAACATTAGTATGGAACTCTGAAGGCAAACTTCTTAGAAACTTAAAATTGAGGTCTTCCTTTTCTACCTCAATGCCAAACACAGTCAGTTGTGTAACAATCTTCTGGAGTTTGGTGAAGATGCTATCAAGTGAGTCATTGCTTGAAGCAGAAAAGTTTTCATAAATTTGCTTCAACAATGTCTTTTGTGTCTTCTTTGTAGCATCATTACCACCAAACACTGAGCAAATCTCTTCAAAAAGTTCTTTTGCAGTCTTGAACTTGCTGAATGCTATGATCTGGTCTCTAGGAAGAGTCATCAGCAACAAACTTCTAGCCTTTAGATCATTCTTCTTCAATGCTTTTTCAATATTAGTCTCAGGCACAGAAACTGTCACAACATTTGTGTCACCAACCTTCTGAGTCTTCGTCACATGCTTGAAAGAATCACTAGTTAAGATGATCTCCCATAGAGCATAGTCTTGAATGAGAAAGTATTGCTCAATCATTATCCTCCACATCTCAAACTCATTGAGTTTGAGCTTAGGTAGCCTTGGTGTAGAAGAGTTGGACTGGTTGTTTTCCATCTCCATTGAATTGAGTGAGTAGGTTAAGCTTATTCCTTGGATATTCTAAATCAAAATATCAGAACCTTCGCTCTGATACCACTTGATGGATCTAAACACACACCTTGTGTTAGTGATATTTTGAGTTATATTAATAAGCACGCGGAATATACTTAGTAATACTTAGAAGACAGATTATATGATGTAATATAAGTAAGAACAATAAACACAAAGCTCCAATATTATTAAGAAATAATACGAGTGATCTTGCTTATCACTAGGGTTACACCTTGAAGCTAATATGAATAATGCGTATTCTAAGCAATGACCTAGGATCTCCTTTTATAGCACAAGGAGTCCTTTACAAGATAAGTATAAACCTAACAATATAGAATATACACAAGATCTTTTCCATACTTATCAATAACCGGATACATAACAATTATCCTAACAGCAGTGGTAATATTTGTACTGGCAGTGGTAATGAGTTTCCACTGCTAGTCTAATCTTTAGCAGTGTTAACCACAATACTATCAGTGGTAACTGTTAGTATTATTCCCAACAGTTATGGCAATCCTTTTTGGGTATGAACCATTCGGAGAGCTTAGTTATGGCAACCATTTTTGGGTATGAACCGGCCAGCTTAGTATGGCAACCATTTTTGGGTATGAACCATTCTGCATTCTTTAGTTGTGGCAACTGATGAGTGTGTAAATACTCATCATTTTTGTACCATTTAAACTGCAAAAACATCTGAAAACACTCAGAAATGCATCAACATGATAAAAATATCACAAATAAGTGTTTTATGTGTTTTAAATGCAAAAATATCAAAATCTGGTGAAAAACGTATCAAGTTTGCATAATTGGCAGTTTTAGTCCCCCAAGTTTCAAAAGTTATCAAAAACAGTCCCTGGTAAATCTAAATAAAGAAAAATATCATTTTAAGTCCTTAGGGATTCATGAGTTGTCAAAATTGGTCCTTAAAATCAAAAATTGCAAAATTACAACTTTAGTCCCTCAAGTTTTGAAATTATCACAAATGGTCCTTTGAAAATTTGAAAATATCAAAAATAGTCCTTGCACTATTGAAACTTGTCAAAAGTGACCCTTGTGTGAACTTTGGTATATTGGCAGAAATGGTCCTTCAAGAATTGGATAATTGCATTTTGGTCCTTATCATAATTAAAACCTTGGCCCTATCAAAATAGATGTGACCCCTGCCAAACCATTGTGACCTTCCCTTTTTGGACCCTTGGTCAACACCAGTCAAATATCCCTTTGCCGCCCACTGTTTATCCCCTTCCCCAAGTTGCCTACAACCAACTCTCACCCATCTCCCATCACCCCAGGCTTTATTCCTTCCCCCTCATCATCACAACCCACCACAATTAATGCCACCCCCCCCCTAGTTGCTAGTTCAGAGCCCACAGGTCAAAACCAGTCTTTCCCGCCAAAATGATCAAACGGCTAAAATCACCTCAAGACATCCAATGGCCTAGATTTTTAGTGGGATTTGTTCAGAGGACACGTGGAGAGCTTTTTGATGTATAAAAAAGGAAGAGAAGCAAGAGAGAAAGACAGTACTTAGTTTTTATTTCATATGTATGTCGTATTTTATTTTTTATGTTTTTAATTAAGCTTTAAGCTGTAATCTTTGGTTTCATTGTATCAAATTAAGTTGTTTAAGTGTATTCAAACTGTTTTCAAGTGTCAATTCAAGTTGTATTAACATTTCATGTTCTATGGTTCACTTTTAAAAATTTCAGTTTCAAAGCTCTACTACTTAAGCTCCAAGAAGCTTTATTTTAGTTCAAATATGCTTATTTAAGCTTAATATAGCTTTTAGTAAGCTTATGAAATAGATTCAATCAATATTGGTTCCTGGTCAACAAAAGTCAAACTTGGTGGAATTTTGGTTCAAGCAGTTTGGAAATGGAATGGGGTTGATGCAGTGCTTGATTTGGATTGGGTTTGGTAGATTAGCATAGTTTGGGTTTGGTTTAAGCTGCACAAATAAGCTGGGCTCTTGTAAGTTTTTATCTCATTTTGATTTTTAATACAGTATTGCATATTGTGGTTGGATTGGAATATGTGGTCAATAACAGTTTAAACTTGTTCAGTAGTTATAATTAGGGTAACTAGAATCATCTCAAGTGTTAGCATAAGCTAACTTAGTAATTAGTTAGCTTAAATTAGTAAAACAGTTCCTAAAAAGGTGTTTGGATCAGATGTGTATATTGAGCTTGAGCTCTTGTTTGCACTTGACATGTGCATATTCAGTTTCAAATAGGATCACTTGACTCATATATGTCTTAATTTTGTCACTGCATTAGCTCAAAAGTCAAAATCACTTTTAAAATGTCTTAATCTCATGTCTGTTGAGATTTTGTGAAATCAAAAACTTGTTCAGTGTTTAAAATACCTAGAGATAGCTTGCACTAGTTTCATTTTACCATTTAACATCAACATCAGTCCACCATTTTGAATCAAATCTCAAAATAGTCAACATCTCATAACTGTCAAAAAAGGTCAAAAAGTGAAAATCCAGTTTTAAGCCCACCTTGGGTGATTTTTAATAGATTCATTACTGGGTCAAATCAAGTGAGACTTTTGGTTTTTAAAACTTCAGTTGGTTAAGTTACCTATTATGATTTTTATTAAATTTTAGTAATTTTCTAAAAGCTTCAAAAGAGCTTATCAAACAGGGCTTATCTGCCCTGTTCACAACTCAGTCAATACTGAGTTTTCTCAGTGTATTGCAGAGCTTGGCAAAAGCTCATAAGAGCTTGTCCAGGGCTCATTTTTGGTTTACAAGTAGCTAACCAGGTATACTTTAGTCCCCAACATCTGTTTTTCAATTTCCAGCTTATTTAAGTACTTATTTTCTAGCTTAAAAGTGGTACCCAAAACTGTTTTTAGCACATTAAGCTCAAATAACAAAATCATAGCAGTTTGCAATTTATAGGTTTAGGATAGTTGTAGTAAGTTGTTTTCAAGTAATTTTAACATAATATAGCTTCTGTGAAAGTTTGGTGCCCAGTTTGTGCCTTGTGCTTATTTCAAGTGCTTATTTATAAGCACTTTACATTGCAGTTCCATATTCTTGTGCACAAGCTACTGTTTTTATATTTTTCCTAGAATTAGAATGTTATTTTAGAGTTCTCCTAAATTTTTCATATTTTTCTAGCACTGTTTACTATTTTTCTTCATTTAAAACAGTTTTTAGGTAATTTTAATTAGCTTTTAATACAATTAAATCAGAAAAAGTTCAAAAAAATAAGTTTTCAATTTTCTTAGGTTACGATAAATATAAAAAGTCAAAAAAATATTTTTTCAGATTTTTCATAGTTTAATTTGTAATTTTTAGCAATTTAATTAGTTAAAAATAGTTTTTAATTCATAGAAAATAGAAAAATAATCAGAAAAATACAAAATTAGTTTTGAAAATTCTTTTTAGTTATTTTAGATTTTTCCAAGTCATAATTTCATTTTTCTAGCTTTATTTCATATTTTCTTGTATTTTAGGGTATTATTAATTAAGTAAAAATAGTTTTTAATTAATAATAATTAGATAAATAGTTATAAAAATAATTTTCTTTTTCTTAAAATTTTCTCATATCATTAGGTTTGTAAAAATGTCATTTTCATATTTTTAGGATTAATATTGTTTAAGTTTCACATTTTCTTGTGTACGTCACGTAGTTTTTAATTTAAGTTTTATAAAAGTAAAATCAAAAACATCAGTTTAAAAATAGTGATAGCGTTTATTTAATATAGTTTATCTTTTTAATTTCCTTTAATTTGCATTTAAGCTCCTGTAATTTATAAACTTTTTCCTTAGTTATAATCAATCATATCTCCTTATCCGTTCAAATCTTCTCGATCACTACACGTTTGTCTATTCTCGCACAGCTCGTTGGGACATAACGACCTGGGGAAACACTATACTCTCCTGATCTTCATTGCATTTGTTTCTAGACTGTTTTAAGTTTGTTACGGTTAGCCATTCACAAGTGGCTAGCTTGTGTGACAAAACTTGACGGTTTAGGACGAATCAGCAACCCTTTTTGGGTATGAATCATTCGACATTCTTTAGTTATGGAAACCCTTTTTTGCTATGAACCAATCTTTGAACATTGACTACATTTCCCCGGAGGTCGCGAGCCAACCGGGGGAGTCACAATAAACTTATGTTCAGATTTTTAGCCTTCTGGTGTTTTAGCACCTAGGCTCTTCCTTTTTCCCGTTAAATGTCCCTGCAAAGTAAAACATGAAAGCTTTTTTTGCTTTTTCCTGTTAGATTATGAAAAATATAATGTTTCACATGTATTCATATAAAAATCACGTCACAGACTGGACCGTAACACAACCGATGGGGGTATCATACCATTATACTCCCCCAACTCAACGGTGCTATAGTTTACTAGTATCGTTGAACTTAAATAAAACAAAATATCAGATAATAAAAATAAGTAACATCGTTACATATGGATGTTAAATACGAAAAATGTGGTGTTTTCTCATACTTGACGGCAGGGTGCAAATTATTGTAAATTTAATGTTGTGTTCCAATATTTTAATACATTGATCAAATATATATGTTTAAAGTAATAGTAAATGACGGTGACTTGAAACATTATTCTTTACATTGATTTTCAAATATCAAATGGTCCATATGTAACTTTCTGGTACTGAAGACAAGAGATCGTCCGCGGGTTATTAGTTCTCAACATTGTTGCCTCAAGACCATGTTTCACAGGATGCCAAGAAAATTACTAATTCATTATCTTGATCTTCCAAAAAGTATTGAATAAATAAGGCGATATTTAGTTTTAATTCATATTTCATATAATCGTTAATCCATAGATATCTCACAAAGGTTGAACAATTTGTTCACTTTCCGTTCATGGTCAAAATTTGTTATTTATAGAACATGAAACTAATTAGAGCAAGTATTACATTATGTAAGTTTTTCCTTCCCGGTGTTTTCACACCCAGGTCTTCCAGAGCGTTTTTGCACTCGAACATTTTGCCTTTTCGGTGTTTTAGTACCAAGGTTTTCCGGAGTAGACATCGACACACAGGTTGCTTTTAGTTTGTCTACCGAGTCATCGTTCATCACCTTCCTATTCGGGATAAGTTAGTAAACTTCCTCCTAAGTGGATCACGCTTAGGGAATACGGACCATAATTTTTAGCAACCACTGTAGTGGTATGAACCGTTTTGAGGCGTCTTGCGCTTATCGGCCAATTGTGCCTTAATCTTTATATGGCAACCACGTTTAGGGTATGAACCATTCGGCTTGTTTAGTTATGGCAACCCTTTTTGGGTATGAACATTACGGAGAGCTTAGTTATGGCAATCCTTTTTGGGTATAAACCGTTCGGCCAGTTTAGTTATGGCGACCCTTTTTGGGTATGAACCATTCGGAGAGCCTAGTTATGGCAACCCTTTTTGGGTATGAACCGTTCAGCCAGCTTAGTTATGGAAACCCTTTTTGGGTATGAACCATTCGGAGAGCTTAGTTATGGCAACCCTTTTTGGGTATGAACCGTTCGGCCAGCTTAGTTATGGCAACCCTTTTTGGGTATGAACCATTCGAAGAGCTTAGTTATGGCAACCCTTTTTGGGTATGAACCGTTCGGCCATCTTAGTTATGGCAACCCTTTTTGGGTAGGAACCATTCGAAGAGCTTAGTTATGGCAACCCTTTTTGGGTATGAACCGTTTGGCCAACTTAGTTATGCCAACCCTTTTTGGGTATGAACCATTCGGAGAGCTTAGTTATGGCAACCCTTTTTGGGTATGAACCATTTGGCATTCTTTAGTTATGGCAACCCTTTTGGGTATGAACCATTCGGAGAGCTTAGTTATGGCAACCTTTTTTGGTTATGAACCGTTCGGCCAGCTTAGTTATGGCAACCCTTTTTGGGTATGAACCATTCAGAGAGCTTAGTTATGCAACCCTTTTTGGGTATGAGCCGGCCAGCTTAGTTATGGCAAACCTTTTTGGGTATGAACCATTTGGCATTCTTTAGTTGTGGCAACCCTTTTTGGGTATGCACCATTCGACATTCTTTAGTTATGGCAACCCTTTTTGGGTATGAACCATCTTTGAACATTGACTACATTTCCCCGGAGGTCGCGAGCCAACCGGGGGAGTCACAATAAACTCATGTTCAGATTTTTAGCCTTCTGGTGTTTTAGCACCTAGGCTCTTCCTTTTTCTCTTTAAATGTCCCTGGAAAGTAAAACATGTAAGCTCTTTTTGATTTTTCCAGTTAGATTGTGAAAAATATAATGTTTCACATGTATTCATATAAAAATCACATCACAAACTGGACCGTAACACAACCGATGGGGGTATCATACCATTATACTCCCACAGTTCAACGGTGCTATAGTTAATAGTATCGTTGAACTTAAATAAAACAAAATATCATATAATAACAATAAGTAACATCGTTACATATGGATGTTAAATACGAAAAATGTGGTGTTTTCTCATACTTGACGGCAGGGTGCAAATTATTATAAACTTAATGTTGTGTTCCAATATTTTAATACATTGATCAAATATATATGTTTTATGTAATAGTAAATAACGGTGAATTGAAACTTTATTCTTTACATTGATTTTCAAACATCGAATGGTCCATATGTAACGTGCTCGTAACGAAGACAGGAGATCGTCCGCGGGTTATTAGTTCTCAACATTGTTGCCTCAAAACCATGTTTCACAGGATGACAAGAAAATTACTAATTCATTATCTTGATCTTCCAAAAAGTCTTGAATAAATAAGGCGATATTTAGTTTTAATTTATATTTCATATAATCGTTAATCCATAGATATCTCACAAAGGTTGAACAATTTGTTCACCTTCCGTTCATAGTCAAAATTTGTTATTTATAGAACATGAAACTAATTAGAGAAAGTATTACATTATGTAAGTTTTATAATATATAAACAAAGTTGAGGAATATCACAATTCCCAAGTGTTTATTGGCACATACTCCTATCACATGTGTATTATGACACATAATTTTTTTACTTTTACCAAACCTTTGCATAAGGTCATACTTGTACATTATGTATAATTGTTTGTACACCTTATTTAAAGTCATAAGATGTATACATTTATTTTGAATAAACAAATTTTGTTTTCTAGTTTATGAATTTTGAAAAAAAAAAGATACAAGAGTCCTATGCCCTCCCCTTCTTTTTTATTATATATTTTTTATATTATAAATATATTTACTTAAAACACTTAGGTAATAGACATGTACAAAGTGTTCAAACTTCAAAAGATATTTGATATTATAAAACCATATGCAGTTTTACCGAGTGGACAGTTGAAACCATTTGGACAAGATGACATCATCGAATTATTTTTGGAGATCTACTCATAAAAGTGAAGGTAAATATACAAAGACTTACTGTATAAGTAAACCACCATTAAAACATGAGTTCAACATGATAATAGAAAAATGTTTATTTGTAAAATAGCTATTACATCATTCTAACCACCTTTGTGCCATGATGTTAATACGTGTGTTGCAAATACCGTGTCATTAATAAGACATTATAATTTTTCATATGGTCAAAGTTATTAACGAATGCTTTTCTTAGACTTAATATAGCTTAACAATTGATTCTTAGCCCTCAACGAGTCAAAGTATATTATTCATACATAAAAAATATGGTCCACTCAAAATTGCCTTTATTCACTTGCTACTGAAATGTGATTTCTTTCACGACATGCATTAATATATGTACCCTTTTTAAGAAAAAACGTGTACCCGTATAGTTTTGCCATAGGAACAATGTTCTCTCTCAATATTTAGGCTTTTGCTCTAGCCAATTTCTCGTGTAAACTTTCTTTTAGATGGTAGGTTTTGACCAAACCGAAAACTATTCTCTAGCTAACTGTGTACTTTTGATATACACCAACCCATGGTGCTTTTTCATACTATTATGCAATATTATATCCAGGCTCCCTGTGTACCTAACATGTTATTATTTTGAAGTACAATCTATGTTTTGCTTCTAGCATGTGAATATGGTCATGACATGGTATTGATATCCATAAATCTAGCATGAACACCACGTCAAAAGATCTAAGGGCCCGTTTGGTTTATGGGTGTATGATTCAAGGAATACAATGACTCCTTTAATTCATTGTTTGGTTTAAGATGTACGAATACAGAATTAGAAATAATTCTAATAAAATGATTCATCATATAAAAGGTGGGATTCCTCTCATTCCTTCTGACACATTTTTAATATATTTTTCTTTTATTTAATTTGGGCCAACGTGATTGCATGCAAAAAGGAAATTCACATATTCTAGTATATAATATTATTTTTTCTGACAACCCGACAATTTTTTTCTTCTATTGCACTTTTTTTTTTGTTATTTTTTTTCTATTCTTTATTAAATGTTAATATTATAATTTGAATCCTAATTTGTATCAAACTTTGTAAACAAACAATGTTTTCATCAATTACATTTTTTCTCTCTCTTACTTTTCTTTCAAACCAATCCCAAATCCTAATCCTAATACAAACTCATTTACAAACCAAACGGGCCCTAAAGGTTCCACGTATAGAATGCACTATCAAATTTCTTGTATCCCGTGCACTATAATATGTACGCTATGTTTTATAGCAAGTACCTTATATAAATTAATTTTGATGTGAAATGTGTAATTTATAAAGAACCCAACTGAGTTACAAATTCATATTCCAGTGCGTTTTAAACGAAACAATGTAATGTAAAACATTTTAGACAATAACTTGCTTTAAAGATACGTTGCCAGTGCTTTGACATATTAAGGATAGTGTAAAATGACATGTCATACGCATACCGACCGAGATAAGGCGTGTCTTTTCTTTTTTAAATCTTTTTGCAAGAAAGGTACATATCAACTTCTGCAATAAAAGACTAGGCTTATCTAATTTGACTATTGACTTTTCTTTTTATTTGACATGTCTACCATCTTACTAGGATTTTGCTTAAAAACATGTGGCTTAAAGATAAAGTCAATTTAGCTTGTACTTTGTGCATGGTTTGTAACATCCCGCCTTTTTTTTACCACAATATTGTCCGCTTTGCCCGCAGGCTCACGGCTTTGTTTTTGTGGCCTCATTTGAAGACTTCCCGGAAGGTCACCCAAGCCATTACTACTCTCAGATGAGCACGCTTAACTGGCAGTTCCTAAGAACTCCACCCGCAGTAGACTACAAAACGCGTTATGTCATTTAAGGCGAATGTTATCTTATGAGCCCAACATCTCTCCAGGCCACAGCCGATGTGGGATTTGCCTAAGATGTTACATGGTTATTCAAAAGTTAAAAGATAAAAATATGGTAGCATCCATACTCTAGTATATAAAACATATTAAAAGGTTGGACATCTCGCACATCGACCAGTATAAACCAATGTGTATATCTCTTTTTATAACTTACTATTCTACTCTATTTTGTTCGATGCAGTACATGGGAAGTGACAAATCATAAAGTGTACCCCACATAAGTTTATCCTTTAATAAATTTAACTTAATAAATATGAATGAAATTATGTATTCTCTTCCTAGATAAAGTTATGTTTTACAAAGTGATTTGTTAAAACACTCAACCACTTCCATGCAGTGACGGAGCCAAGATATTGAAATATGGGGGGCAAAAAAATATTGACGTAAATTTTTTTAACAAAGAAACAACAATGAACTTAAGTACTTAACCGACTAAATATTGCATAAAAGAGCTTATATTGTGCTAAAATAACAACAAAACACACCTTATTTTGCGTGAAAACGGCAGCCAAACAGCAGCCATAAACCGCCAAAAAATCGTAGTGTAACATCATAATCCAAACAACATTACAGTAACATCCAAACACCCTAAATGCAGCAGCCAAACACCTTAACTGCCGTAACCAAACATCACAAAAAATCAGCATAGACAGCAGCAAAAACAGCACCAAAAACAGCCCAAAAAACAGCTTTTAGCCTGTAAAACGTGCCAAAAACCTATTTATAATGTGAAAAAAACAATATATATTAACAAGAAAATGTGTACATCATGTTTGAGCATAAAAATTACAAGAAAAATGCTTACCTTGAGCAAATAAACATTTTAAAGATGTCCTTTACGATTTGTCATATTTTGGAACCGGCTCGTCATAATACAATTATACAAAAGCTACTGCCATTTTTTTAAAAATAAATGACAAAACCAAAAAATCAATACTCTTATAATTTCCAATCACAAAATCTAGTTACTAGGTAATTTATCTTAATAGGGTAAAAAAAAACTAACAATTAATCAATAAGCAATTTAGTTTATAAAAGTTAAAGTGAAGTTAAGGTTTTCACTTACCATTGGTTTCAAGAGATGCAATTATACAAATGTTGATCACTATGTTGGAATTTAATGAAACGAGTTTTAAGGTTGTAGAAACAAAAGATGAATTGATTGTAGTTGATGTTTTATGGAATTATGGTGTATATTTGATATTTCCCTCTAGGCCTCTTTGTTCATCAACAGTCGGTTCGTATTATCGTCTTATTGTATTCACAATTCATACATAATATTTACAAAACAAAAGAAAACATGTTGGGCTTAAGTTTGTTGAGGGCAAAAAGAAATTTGGGCTGAGGGCATTCAAAATGGAAGTCCACTAAAAATTAAATTTTCCACTATATAATATTTTTTTGCCATGTTATTGAGGGCACCGCCCCACACTTTCAATTAACTCCCTCCGCCCCTGCTTCCATGGTAGACATATGTATTTTGTGTTTTTATTACAACCTTTGTACAATATCTCAAGTCCATATTTAAACGCATGAGTTTATCTTGAAAATAGAACCAATTCAATGTTGACTTTATACTTAACCCATGGAATAATCTACCTAGGCACCCCATAATCCACTTCCCATGCACCCCATAGGGTAAGGCCCACGACCCAATCATTTGCTACTTTTTTTTCTTTTTTTTTTGTTTTGTGTGTATTTAATTGTGTAGAGTTAATTTGTGTAGTGTTTTAATATGTCTAGTGTATTTATTTGTGTAGTGTTTTTATATGTAGAGTATATTTATTTGTGTAGTTTTTTACGTTATGTTTTTTTAATTGTGTATTTGTTACCTTTTAATTAAACAATAACAATAAAACATTAGACATTAAAACATTAAACAAGTACAACAAATGTTACTAATATTACAACGAAATCTACTCCACGTGAAGATTATTAATGTCATCTATAAGCTCATAGAGTATTCCACTCGACTGACATGCGTGATCAGCTGGATTTCTTGCCAATTCCAGTGATACCTCCAACGTCTTTATTCTTGCCTTCAACAAATTGTTTTGAGCCAATAGCATGTTGATCGTGTTATCTTTAGTTTCGCAGCTTGAGCACTGCGTTGAAGAAGTGCCTTGACCAAAGTACTTTTGTTGAAATACATCCTTCCACATAAAGTATCGACACCCATAGTCTTTAGTCCCTGGCTGTTACATGATGAAACAATTATAAGAAATGTATTCTTAACAAACAAGTTATTGATATATTTACATGAATAAGCAAACGTTTAGTTATTTACCTTTGATAAAGGACATGCATAATACTTCTGACCATAACTTTTGGGCTTTTGGGATGTTCTTTCAATTATAAATCCCCGTCGACAACGATACAAGAAAGGATTTTCTTGTTGCATCTGGCCAAAAGAATTTGTATAATTATTTACAACATAAATTAGTAATATCATGTTTCACAAAATTAGAAGCTTCGAATACATAAATAACCAATCTTGTTATAGATTAATAGTTGATACATGGTTCACAAAATCACAATATAACTAGACACTAAGATCAATCACGCCCGAGGCGTAGTTGCTCCAATGATGCTGCCATATGTCCCACACAAAACTCTAACTCTGAAATGCGTCTCCTCAATCTGGCAATCTCTCGCTCGTACTCGTCAACGCGAGACGGCTGTAACAAAAGATGAGGAAGAACCGGAGGACGGTGTATAAAATTCTCCTCATCTGCAGCTGGAGATATAGCTGGAGAGGGAGGCACATAAGATGGAGAAGAAGGCACATAATCTGGACTCTCAACACGAGCGGGTGTGTTGTTGACACAATGAATGTCCCTCCACTGAATGTCATCTGATTCCTGTAACAAAAGATGAGGAAGAACCGGAGCAGGAGCAGAAATCTGTAACAAAAGATGACGAGTCGTTTACTATAAATCAGTAATCGTCTATACATGTTTTGTCGTTTATGATGAGTGTGTAAATACTCATCATTTTTAGTCAAATCTGAACTGCAAAACGTCTAAAAATGCTCAGATATGCATCAAAATACTGAAAATATTCCAAAATTGCATTTTATATGTTTCAGATGCAAAATGTTTAAAATCAGATGAAAAATGAGCAAAGTTTGCATAATTGGCAGTTTCAGTCCCCCAAGTTTCTAAAATTGTCAAAAATAGTCCATGAGTCCTAATTTCAAAAGAAAAATCACCAAAGGACCTTTTTAAATCATAACTTGTCAAAATTAGTCCTTTGGTGAAAAATATAAAAAGTTTGAGAAAATTACAAGTTTGGTCCTCCAACTTTGAAAATTGGCAAAAATGGCCCCTGGAAATTGGAAAATGGCAAGTTTAGTCCTTGTACTTTTTGAGATTATCACTTTTAGCCCTTGGAACAACTTTTCAGAATTGGCAGGATTGGTCCTTGATTTTCAGAAAATTGCATAACTAGTCCTTGTCATTTAAACCTTGGCCTTGTCAAACCATTTTTGGACCTGTCAATACCACAAATGACCCCCTGTCATTAAACCCATTTGGACCCTTTGATTATTACTCCTCTGGTCAATCCCAAAGTCAAACAGACACCCCTACCGCGCCTTTTTCTCCTTCTTCCCAACATATAGCCTGCAACACCTTTTCCCCATCCCCCATCCAGCCACCCTACTCCTTCTTGTTCCCCCCTCCTCAACATCCATCCAAGGTGCATTTAATGCTCCTCTGCCTCCCACACTCAACCTCCATCTGTCAAAAACCTCTTTCCCGCCAAAAATGCATCTATGGCCAAAAATCACTTGGATGATCCAATGGCCCTGGAGACAGCTGGGATATGTTCAGAAAGAGAGAGAAAGAAGTTTGGAATATAAAAGGGAGCAAGAGGAGAGAAGAAAAGTAGTAGAGAGTAGTTTTATTTTTCCTTAATGTCGTTTTCTTTAATAAATGTTGTAGTTTAATCCAAATGTTATAATTTCAGTTTCCTTGTATCACATTCAAGTTAAAAAACCATTGTATTAAGCTTTTGAGTATTAATCTAAGTTTTCTTATAAAATATCAAGTTTATGGTTCACTGTCTAATTTGCAGTTTCAAAACTTTATGTTCAATCTTCTAATAAGCTCATGTTATAATCAAATAAGCTCATTTAAGCTTATTAGAGCCTTTGGTATGCCTGCTGAATCAGTTTAAGCAAATTTGAATGATGGTCAACAAAAGTCAACTGTTGATGCATATTTGGAAATGGTGGTGAATTGGGTTGATGCTGTGGTGCTTTGGGGTTGGATTAGATTAGGGTAGTGTAGTCTTGGGTTTGGTTTAGCTTGCAACACCAGCTGACACATGTGGGTGAGTTTCTCAGTTTCAACTTTTAAGTCCATTTTGCATTTTATGCTTGTATGAATATCTGTGATCACCATTAGTCTAAGTTAGTATATTTAGTTGCATTTAAGATAGTTACACTTAGTTTGATCCTTAAATCATGTTGGTTCATCAGTTTGTTCAGGTTTTAGTTCTTATCAGTCAATTATAGGTGTGTTTGGAATTGCTGATTTAACTGAGTTCAAGGCTTGTTCATTGGTTAAGGTCTGTTGGTTTATGTTTGTGTAGTTTATATTAACTCTTATCTGTCTTAAATTGTGCCTGCAACATCTTGAAAGTCAAAATCCCATGAAATCTTTCCTAATGACTTAACTGTTGGAGTTGTGCAAATTCAAAATCTTGTTTTATGTTCAAATGTCATAAACAAAGCTTGCAGAGGTTCCATTTCTTCATATTACATCATATTCTGTCCACAAATCTAGATTAAAGTTCAATATAGTCAACATTGCAGTTTTGTTAAAAAGTCAAAATGGTGAAAAGTCAGTTTTTGGCCAACTGAGAAGAATTTTCTTGGGCTCAATTCTGAACCAATCTAAGTGAAATTGTGGGATCATTAACTGCAGTTGGTCTTGTTTCTTATTAGCATTTTTCCAGATTTTTATCAAATTTTTAGAAGCTTCATTCTAGCTTGTCAATATGGTGCTAAGTGCCCTGTGCAGGGCACTAAGCCTGCACAGGGCTTTTGCAGATCTTGCAGCCCTTGCCACAAGCTCATTTGAGCTTGGCAATGTCTGATTTTTGGTTTGCATGTTCCCAGCCAGGTGTAGTTTAGATCCCATGTACTGTTTTTCCTTTTCAGCTTATCTGGTAGCTTGTGCATAAGCTCAAAATAGACCCCCTTTTACTGTTTTTAGCTTATAGTTTATCTTATCAAATCTGTGTAATCAGCTTATCAGTGGTTTAGGCTTGTTGATTCTTGATGCATTTATGTTCTTTTAGCTTATTAGAGTTCCTGTTTTGGTTTGGTGCTTTTTGGTTTCCATTTGCTTATTCATAGTGCTTATTTATAAGCACTTTCCACATCAGTTGCATATTCCTCCAAATAAGCTCCTGTTTTTCCATTTTTCCTAGCTTCCTCATATCATTTTAGACTTTTCCTGAAATTTTCAGATTTTTCTAAGCTTGTTTGCTATTTTTCTTAATTTAAATTAGTTTTTAAGCATTTTTAATTAGCTTTAAATACAAAAAATTCAGAAAAGGTTCAAAAAAATAATTTTTCAATTTTATTAAGTTTAGATAAATATAAAAAGCCAAAAAAGTATTTTTCTAGATTTTTCTTAGTTAAATTTGTATTTTTGAATAATTTAATTAGTTTTAAATAGTGTTTAATTCCTAGAAAATAGAAAAATAATCAGAAAAATACAAAAATAGTTTTGAAAATTCTCTTTTGATATTTTAGACTTTTCCAATTCATAATTTTATTTTTCTAGCTTTATTTCCTATTTTCTTGTATTTTAGGTAATTATTAAATAGTTAAAATTAGTTTTTAATTAATAATAATTAATTAAATAGTTATAAAATTAATTTTCTTTTTCTTAAAATTTTCTTTCATCATTAGGATTGTAAAAATGTATTTTTCATATTTTTAGGACTTTTATTTCTTAGATTTCACTTTTTATTTTGTACGTTTACGTAATATTTATTTAAACGTAAGTTTTAAGTTTTAAAACATCAATTTTAATATAGTGATAGCATTTATTTAATAGATTTTATCCTTTTAATTTCCTTTAATTTGCATTTAAGCCGTTGTAATTTGTTGGCTTTTTCCTTAGTTATAATAATTCACAATCTCCTTTTCCGTTCAAATCTCCCGATCACTATTCGTTTGATAATCCATTGCACAGCTCGCTAGGACATAACGACCCGGGGAAATACTATACTCCCCAGATCTTCATTGCATTCGTGCTTAGGCAGTTTTAAGCTTATTACGGTCTGCCATTCACAAGTGGCAGGCTTGAGTGATTTAGCTTGACTGTTTGGCACGCATCAAATTTTTGGCGCCGCTGCCGGGGAGCTGTGCTGATTATCTTCCGTCTAGCAGATTAGTGATTTGAATATTCACTCTTTGTCTATACCATCTGTATGTATTTATATTTTCTTTTAAAAAATCAAAAATCCAAAAAGATTTTCATTCCTTGTTTTTGCAAAATGTTTTTCAAAAATACCAAAAATATTCATCTTTACCCTCTCACATATTTGATTCTTCGTCCCTACCCCTCTGAAAACCTTTGATTCTTTCTATGTCTTATCCTCACCCTCTTGGTTGTCAATGGTGTGGTGGTCCTTATAATGGTGGCAATTGCCCCAGTTGTGGCATGGTGGAGTCAGGAAACGGGTCTGTCTATAACCAGGATCCCTATTCCTACCATAACACAACTGATTTATTCCATCAGCTACCACACTGTGAGACTCAGCAGTTTTACTGTTGTGAGTACTGTGGTGGTTCACACTCTAGTTCTGGTTGTCAATCGGGAAACACGCTTGTCTATGAGCAGGTTCCTGATAACAATTTTGACTACAACACATGTGACTCACAGCCACATCAGTTTTACTGTTGTGAGTATTGTGGAGGTCCTCACTTTAGCTCTGATTGTCAAACAAGGAATCCATTTCCTTGTAACAATTACGACTCTTCGTATCATGACCAACCTCTACAGTACCAAATGAATCAGGCACCACCTCAGCCTGATCCACTTCCTCAAAATCTTCTCCTTGATCTTTTGGATTTAGTGAAAGATTTAAAGGAATGTAAACATTCCCAAGATAATCCAAAATCCATGGAAGAATTGTTAGCTGAAGAACAGACTGCTAAATTAGATTCCCAGATTGCCAGTGAAAACTCTATTAGGGAATTAATTAAAATACAAAAAGCAGCCAAATCTAGCTCTCAATTTCGTTTCATTCCTGATGACAGTGATGATGAGGATACACTTGATATCCTTCAATTCTATAAATATTCATCAAGTTCATCCGATGATGTCCCAGCAGTTGAGATTTCATCTCAAACAACTGCTATCACACCCGAAGCTCCCACTCACTCTCTGAACATGGGGGACGAGCATCTTGACACTGTTCCTGAAAAGGAGACGGACGAATTCATAAAGTCTAGTGTTGAGAACCTTGTCCCAATCCCAAGAGAGTCACAGGGTACTTCTGATCATATGTGTGATTCTCTTTCCCCTCTTGAGTGTTCAAATGATCATTTGGAAACTTTCTCCGATTTTAGCGACGATTGTGCTTCTTTTGGAAACATCGAGTATGTTGAGGCATCACTCCCGCAGTCTGATGCTGATCCCCTTCTTGAGGAGTTCTCCGGTGAACTCACTCACATCAATCCGCACTTTGATTTCGAAGCCGATCTGGGAAAGACTGAAAGTCTCATTGATAATGATCGTTCACTCACTTCTTATCCCAACAGTCCAATAGAGAATGTTGATCACTTTGTTCCCGAAACATTCAAAGCTACTTTCACTAATCCTCTATTTGAATTCGACTCTGAATTCACTTCAATTTCTGAGAATCCACTCTTTGATACTCAGACTGAGGATAGTGATGAGCCCACAATGGAACAAGAGTTCACAATTTCACCTCGTGTGAATGATTCTCTTTATGAAGAGTTCTCCGGTGAACTCTCTCATGACATATCTCCTCCGGAACATGATCATTTCTATTTTGATCTTGAGGATGATATTGGCTCGGAGGAAGGTGTACTCTATCGTATGAGTTTGCTTATTAATGATACTACCTTCACCCTTCCTCCCGATACGTCTACATTTGAGGATGAAGAATGGATCCTGATTGTTATCAAAACCTTTCTTCCTTTCCTCAAATATCTTGTGATTTCTCTCCATCTTCACTCCTTCGGGAATGAAGACACTATCTTTGATCCCGGCATTTTCATTTTTTGAGCCGGTTCTATGTATATCTCATCGGTGTGGAACTTTCACGTGCTTCAAATGTTTATCCAAACATCTTGAATGAAAGTCCGATGGAGATTGTTTCTTCCACTTTGCTTCCCCATGAACCAATGAATTCGGGGTCGAGTCAAGCTAGCGACTCGGTAATCAAAAACAGTAGCATGCCATATGGGTTTTTCACCCATATTTCTGTCTTCTTACCCCTTTCAACCACCTAACTGTGGGGGTGATGCCCCACATGTTATATATATATATATATATATATATATATATATATATATATATATATATATATATATATATATATATATATATATATATATATATATATCACAAAAAAAAAAAAAAAAAAAAAAAAAAAAAAAAAAAAAAAACTTCTTTCTAAATAATGGCCGTAGTATTTCCCTTTTACGTTCTTTGTTTCGGCATAACAGCCGGTACTTTGAATATTGAGGGCAATATTCATCTCTAGTGTGGGGGGAATTCTCACGAATTTTATCATGTAATTATACCGCCTAATTCCCCCGTTTTTTGCCAAAATTTTTTTTTGGAGTAAGTGTTTTGCACTTGCTCATTTGGTTATCAGTCCGCCATGTCTAAAAAACAAAAGGATTGGCTAATCCAGGAGCAAACGGCTCTTGGTAAAGATATCTCAAATCCGTTATGGCTTGCAATTTGCCCAAAATTGTATGGTATTCAGCTCACCATATCCTAAAAAGTGAAGAGTTGGCTAGCCCGCAAGATTATGGCTTGTGGTAAAGGCAGTGGAAAAACCATAATTGGTAATCAGCTCACCAAAGATAATATTGATAATTTATCTAAGAGTTGGCTAGTCCAGAGAAAACGGCTTCTGGTAAAGACAAAATCAAATCCGTTGGAAGCTGGTGGTTTGCTCAAAATCACATGGTTATCAGTGTACCATAGTTCTTACTTGAACTGAAACATTTGGCTACTCCAGAAGTAATGGCTTTTGGTAAAGAGTTTCAAATCCATTATGTTTTCTCAAAAGATTGCTAGGGACTAGCAATAGTTTAGTGTGGGGGATTGATGAGTGTGTAAATACTCATCATTTTTAGTCAAATCTGAACTGCAAAACGTCTAAAAATGCTCAGATATGCATCAAAATACTGAAAATATTCCAAAATTGCATTTTATATGTTTCATATGCAAAATGTTTAAAATCAGATGAAAAATGAGCAAAGTTTGCATAATTGGCAGTTTCAGTCCCCCAAGTTTCTAAAATTGTCAAAAATAGTCCCTGAGTCCTAATTTCAAAAGAAAAATCACCAAAGGACCTTTTTAAATCATAACTTGTCAAAATTAGTCCTTTGGTGAAAAATATAAAAAGTTTGAGAAAATTACAAGTTTGGTCCTCCAACTTTGAAAATTGGCAAAAATGGCCCCTGGAAATTGGAAAATGGAAAGTTTTGTCCTTGTACTTTTTGAGATTATCACTTTTAGCCCTTGGAACAACTTTTCAGAATTGGCAGGATTGGTCCTTGATTTTCAGAAAATTGCATAACTAGTCCTTGTCATTTAAACCTTGGCCTTGTCAAACCATTTTTGGACCTGTCAATACCACAAATGACCCCCTGTCATTAAACCCATTTGGACCCTTTGATTATTACTCCTCTGGTCAATCCCAAAGTCAAACAGACACCCCTACCGCGCCTTTTTCTCCTTCTTCCCAACATATAGCCTGCAACACCTTTTCCCCATCCCCCATCCAGCCACCCTACTCCTTCTTGTTCCCCCCTCCTCAACATCCATCCAAGGTGCATTTAATGCTCCTCTGCCTCCCACACTCAACCTCCATCTGTCAAAAACCTCTTTCCCGCCAAAAATGCATCTATGGCCAAAAATCACTTGGATGATCCAATGGCCCTGGAGACAGCTGGGATATGTTCAGAAAGAGAGAGAAAGAAGTTTGGAATATAAAAGGGAGCAAGAGGAGAGAAGAAAAGTAGTAGAGAGTAGTTTTATTTTTCCTTAATGTCGTTTTCTTTAATAAATGTTGTAGTTTAATCCAAATGTTATAATTTTAGTTTCCTTGTATCACATTCAAGTTAAAAAACCATTGTATTAAGCTTTTGAGTATTAATCTAAGTTTTCTTATAAAATATCAAGTTTATGGTTCACTGTCTAATTTGCAGTTTCAAAACTTTATGTTCAATCTTCTAATAAGCTCATGTTATAGTCAAATAAGCTCATTTAAGCTTATTAGAGCCTTTGGTATGCCTACTGAATCAGTTTAAGCAAATTTGAATGATGGTCAACAAAAGTCAACTGTTGATGCATATTTGGAAACGGTGGTGAATTGGGTTGATGCTGTGGTGCTTTGGGGTTGGATTAGATTAGGGTAGTGTAGTCTTGGGTTTGGTTTAGCTTGCAACACCAGCTGACACATGTGGGTGAGTTTCTCAGTTTCAACTTTTAAGTCCATTTTGCATTTTATGCTTGTATGAATATCTGTGATCACCATTAGTCTAAGTTAGTATATTTAGTTGCATTAAAGATAGTTACACTTAGTTTGATCCTTAAATCATGTTGGTTCATCAGTTTGTTTAGGTTTTAGTTCTTATCAGTCAATTATAGGTGTGTTTGGAATTGCTGATTTAACTGAGTTCAAGGCTTGTTCATTGGTTAAGGTCTTTTGGTTTATGTTTGTGTAGTTTATATTAACTCTTATCTATCTTAAATTGTGCCTGCAACATCTTGAAAGTCAAAATCCCATGAAATCTTTCCTAATGACTTAACTGTTGGAGTTGTGCAAATTCAAAATCTTGTTTTATGTTCAAATGTCATAAACAAAGCTTGCAGAGGTTCCATTTCTTCATATTACATCATATTCTGTCCACAAATCTAGATTAAAGTTCAATATAGTCAACATTGCAGTTTTGTTAAAAAGTCAAAATGGTGAAAAGTCAGTTTTTGGCCAACTGAGAAGAATTTTCTTGGACTCAATTCTGAACCAATCTAAGTGAAATTGTGGGATCATTAACTGCAGTTGGTCTTGTTTCTTATTAGCATTCTTCCAGATTTTTATCAAATTTTTAGAAGCTTCATTCTAGCTTGTCAATATGGTGCTAAGTGCCATGTGCAGGGCACTAAGCCTGCACAGGGCTTTTGCAGATCTTGCAGCCCTTGCCACAAGCTCATTTGAGCTTGGCAAGGTCTGATTTTTGGTTTGCATGTTCCCAGCCAGGTGTAGTTTAGATCCCATGTACTGTTTTTCCTTTTCAGCTTATCTGGTAGCTTGTGCATAAGCTCAAAATAGACCCCCTTTTACTGTTTTTAGCTTATAGTTTATCTTATCAAATCTATGTAATCAGCTTATCAGTGGTTTAGGCTTGTTGATTCTTGTTGCATTTATGTTCTTTTAGCTTATTAAAGTTCCTGTTTTGGTTTGGTGCTTATTGGTTTCCATTTGCTTATTCATAGTGCTTATTTATAAGCACTTTCCACATCAGTTGCATATTCCTCCAAATAAGCTCCTGTTTTTCCATTTTTCCTAGCTTCCTCATATCATTTTAGACTTTTCCTGAAATTTTCAGATTTTTCTAAGCTTGTTTGCTATTTTTCTTAATTTAAATTAGTTTTTAAGCATTTTTAATTAGCTTTAAATACAAAAAATTCAGAAAAGGTTCAAAAAAATAATTTTTCAATTTTCTTAAGTTTAGATAAATATAAAAAGCCAAAAAAGTATTTTTCTAGATTTTTCTTAGTTAAATTTGTATTTTTGAATAATTTAATTAGTTTTAAATAGTGTTTAATTCCTAGAAAATAGAAAAATAATCAGAAAAATACAAAAATAGTTTTGAAAATTCTCTTTTGATATTTTAGACTTTTCCAATTCATAATTTTATTTTTCTAGCTTTATTTCCTATTTTCTTGTATTTTAGGTAATTATTAAATAGTTAAAATTAGTTTTTAATTAATAATAATTAATTAAATAGTTATAAAATTAATTTTCTTTTTCTTAAAATTTTCTTTCATCATTAGGATTGTAAAAATGTATTTTTCATATTTTTAGGACTTTTATTTCTTAGATTTCACTTTTTATTTTGTACGTTTACGTAATATTTATTTAAACGTAAGTTTTAAGTTTTAAAACATCAATTTTAATATAGTGATAGCATTTATTTAATAGATTTTATCCTTTTAATTTCCTTTAATTTGCATTTAAGCCGTTGTAATTTGTTGGCTTTTTCCTTAGTTATAATAATTCACAATCTCCTTTTCCGTTCAAATCTCCCGATCACTATTCGTTTGATAATCCATTGCACAGCTCGCTAGGACATAACGACCCAGGGAAACGCTATACTCCCCAGATCTTCATTGCATTCGTGCTTAGGCAGTTTTAAGCTTATTACGGTCTGCCATTCACAAGTGGCAGGCTTGAGTGATTTAGCTTGACTGTTTGGCACGCATCAGTTTACAATATAAATCAGTAATCGTCTATGCATGTTTTGTCGTTTACAATATAAATCAGTAATCGTCTATACATGTTTTCTCATTTACAATATAAATCAGTAATCTTCTATACATGTTTTGTCATTTACAATATAAATTAGTAATCGTTTTCTACGTCCTTCTAAACATGCTATGTCGTTCAGCAAACAGATGTGCCCATCCCACGGCCAAGTCATTTTTGAACCATCTCCATTGTGGGTGAGTATACGGGAGTGGTGAGTTTTCATCCAGAACTGCATGAATGAAGTGAGCAGCCTCGTCTTCCCCCACACGAAGAATCACAACGGGTGACAATATTTGTGTTGTATCTGGACCCTCTCTCAGCGGAAGACACGTAGTAGATGCTGAATTGGATATGCATACAATTGGACGGTTAAGAGCTGTAGCAATAGCCACTCCCGTGTCTGGCATAATCATCCAGTAATCGTGGGGTGTTGGACCTGATTCAAACCAATTCAGCGAGTTGACCATATGTGTAAAAAAAGTCCCCCACATTTGCATGTAAAGTTCCCGGTGATTGTCTACATCTTCCCTGACAATAGTTCGAATTCTGGGCCATATCCGTTCGGGATGACCAAGACCTACGCCAATAGCTCGATACCCACAATTTCAATCACCTGCCACGTTAACAATCCCTAGGATCCACCGTCGGAAAAGAGGTGGAATTCGAGCCATAAAATATTCGCTACTGTCATCTGGAATGTATAACTCGTGTCTTAAATCGCCCTCGCTAGGTTCTTCGTTCAAGTCTGGGACGTTAGAAGGCTCTCCCATGTATGAACTATGTCTCGCACTTTATTCATTTAAGTCTCGGACTTTTTTAGGTTTTATATAGCTTCTGCGGAGCCCTGTGGGGGGTTCTTTGTTCAAATCTGGGATATTTTGTTTAGCCTTAGATTTTTTGTCCTTTGCGCTCGGACGTCCACGAGTACTTTCTTTAACAGCAGGTTGTTGGGTTGACACAGATTTAGGAGCGTATATACCTCTGAGCATGTTTAACATATTTTTCTTGACAAACGACGATGCTTTGGTAAAAACATTTTGGAATTTTTCTACGTCATCTTGACAAGAAAAATATTCAGGCTCTTCAGGCCCTTGAGGCTCTTCAGGCTCTTGAGGCTCTTCTGGCGTATGAGTATGTCGGACTCTAGGCCAGGGAACACTTAGTGTTCTCCAAAAATTATCAACAACATTAAGCGGAATAGGCGATCCTGTATTCGAAAAAAGTGACTAGTTAAAATTATCGGTATTGACGGGGAGAATAACTTGATAGGCATAAATTTAAAATACATACCATGAATATGAAGGTAATACAGTTCGTGATAGCATGGTAAACCATAAACTAACCGCAACTGATGACCACATTCATGTGGGTCCACATCCCGTTTACTTTCTGCGAGTATGAGTAGTAAAGCATCTCTTGAAACATTATACCACAATTCGTTAAATAGTGTGCCCTTACACGAATGCAGTTTCTTGATTTTGCTTGTATTCAAAGAGTCTCGTATCGCAGTTTCTTGCGCAACTATAATCTTGTCGACCGAACATAACAACGTGTCTAAGCTGGACTGTGTGGAGCCCAAGTATACCTTCAACAACGCGTATTGACCCTCAACTCTACATGTTGTTTTCTGGCCAAAGCTGCGATATTGATCAGTAATGTACGACACAAACATGCGGTCGTAATGTTGCAGCCAGATATTAAAATACCCTAAAACATCTGAGAAAACAATGAATTAATAAAGTGAGAAAACAATTCGAGTAGTTATTTATTAAATAATAATAAAAAACTATATTAATGGGTAAGTACCCTGTTTTTGGACCAATAAATCTTGTAGATGATGATAATAGTGCGTGAACACATCTTCGGTCGGAGCTTTAACCATCAAATCCCATGTCCATCTAACGGACTCATACTCCTCTTCCATAGCGAATTTGTGTCTGCAATGCTTGAGCACATTTTGATTGATATGCCATCGACAGAGTAATCTGTTAGCGTTTGGGAATTCTGCTCTGCATGCCCCAAGCAACGCTAAATCTCTGTCGGTGACGATAACCCGCGGGTAATATTGTTCTTCTATCACCAACTTAACACATTCCAACACCCATTTGAAATTTGGCTCTTTTTCACAGTTCAAAAAGCTAAACGCCATTGAGAATGTTCTGTTTGTTGAAGTAACTCCAACAATTGTAAGAATGGCGGTTTAAACAACGTGGTGTTGTATGTGGATTCCATCAGCATGATTTCCGGGAATGTTGTCCACAGGGCATATGACGTCGGGTGAACAAAAAATATTTCCTCCAGCTCATTAGTATGGTCATTTACCCTGGGGTAGTATGTATAATCTTTACGCCTCAAATGTACTAAAAGGAGTTGTATCGGAGTCAAATCACCACGATTGACGCCGCGTATCTTGTTTTGTGCATTATATACCGTTTTAATGCTAGACACATTATTCGGATCGCTCTCTTTTAGTGAAGAAAGTATAATTCGTGGTGCTACTTGATGTTTTGTCAACTGCTCCACCAAAACTAACTCACTTTCTTTTAATCGCATGGCTTGTGAAAAACCATGGAACGAGTCTACAAAATCATGATTATGCCTTAGACACTTGACCCTCAAGATCCAACCACTAGTTTTAGCGTTACCAGTTCGACCTTTTATATATTTCGCCAGTAATCTGAATGGGCAATTAATTTTAGCGGTACCAGTCTGCCCTTCAAGTTCATCTTCTAAACCTTCACGTGCAGACGTCCCATGTCTAGAACACTTAAATTCGATTGAGTACTTATAGCCCCTATCTATTTTAGTTCTTCCTTTAACAATAAGAAAACCGTTCGATTGAGCAGTAGATTGCACCAATCAGTTAAAACAACTTCATCACGGAACACCTAAAAAATAATAAATACAACTTTTAAAAAATACAACTTTTAATAAAACTTTTGTAAAACTTTTATAAAACTTAAAAAATACAACTTTTAATACAACTTTTATTTTAAAAAACTAATACAAAATTTTATTTATAATACTTTTTATAAAATACAAATTATAATACTCTTTTATAATACAAATTATAATACTCTTTTATAAAATACACTTTTGTAAAACTTTTATAATACTCTTTTATAAACTTTTATAAAACTCTTTTATAAAAGAGTTAACTCTTTATTTATTTAAAGAGTTATACATGTGTGGTTGAGGTGTGTGTTACGCGTTCCATTCTTGTGGTGGGGAGGTGTACGCGTTTTCTGACTGAGTTGATAACTGTGTTTCTCTCTCTCTCAATCCTCACACATGTAAACCGTTTCTCTCTCACCTGTTTCTCTCTCTCTCTCTCTAAAGTTTTTAGATCTAAACATTTTGGATCTAAAAATTTTAGATCTAACAAATATAAAACTTGTTAGATCGTTGGTTGCATCTAAAAATTTTAGAGAGATGTGGTGATGTTGTGGTGGTATCTGTTGTGGTGGTATTTGTTTTGGTGGTATCTGTTTCTCTCTCTCTCTAAGAGTTGATAGATCTGAAAAGTTTTTAGATCTAGATCTAAAAACTTTTTAGATCGTTGGTGATGTTTCTGATCTAAAAACATGTCAGATCTTGTGGTTATGTTGTGGTGATGTTGTGGGTTGGTGGTATCTGTTGTGCTATCTGATGTTGTGGTTATGTTTTGGTATCTGTTTTGGTGGTATCTGTGGTGGTGATGTTTTGGTTTCGTTGATTATTTTTTAGATCTAACAAGTTTTTAGATCTTGAAAACTTTTTAGATCTTCAAAAAAGATGAAAACTTTTTTGAAGATCTTGTGGTATCTTTTTCATCTGGTAAAGACTGATTTTTTTTTAAAACTAAAAACTTGTTAGATCTAAAAAATATAAAGTGGTTGATGTTTCTGTGAGGTTATCTGTTTAGTGGTGGTGATGTTTCTGTGAGAAGTAGTTTGGTTTCGTTGACTATTTTTTAGATCTAACAAGGTTTTAGATCTTGAAGAAAGATGAAAACTTTTTTGAAGATCTTGTGGTATATTTTTATCTGGTAAAGACTGTTTTTTTTTTTAAACTAAAAACTTGTTAAATCTAAAAAAATATAAAGTGGATGATGTTTCTGTCAGGTTATCTGTTTTGTGGTGGTGATGTTTCTGTGAGAAGTAGTTTGATTTCGTTGACTATTTTTTAGATCTAACAAGGTTTTAGATCTTGAAGAAAGATGAAAACTTTTTTGTAAATATTGTGGTATCTTTTTATCTGGTAAAGACTGTTTTTTTTTAAACTAAAAACTTGTTAGATCTAAAAAAAATATAAAGTGGATGATGTTTCTGTGAGGTTATCTGTTTTGTGGTGGTGATGTTTCTGTGAGTAGTTTGGTTTCGTTGATTATTTTTTAGATCTAACAAGGTTTTGGATCTTGAAGAAAGATGAAAACTTTTTTGAAAATCTTGTGGTATCTTTTTATCTGGTAAAGACCGATTTTTTTTAAAAACTAAAAACTTGTTAGATCTAAAAAAATTAAAAAGTGTGGTGGTGATATTTTCTGTGAGGTTATCTGTTTTGTGGTGGTGATATTTCTGTGGTAATGAGTTATTTTTTGTGGTGATGTTTTGCAGGTGATACTCTAATGAGTCACCCGATTATTTGCTGTGGTGGTGTTTCTGTTGAAACTTGTTGGAGTGCCTATGCATTTTCATTACTGGATGGTAAAGTGAGCGTTTTATCTCACTTTGCAACTTTAAATGAAATAAATAGGTTTTAAAAAAAAAGGCAATGATGATTTTTATAAAAAAAAATATTAAGAGTTTTGGCATGGCAAATATGAATGGACGGTAAAGTGAGTTTATATCTCACTTTGCAACATTCATATTTGCAGCTAACATGAATGTTTATATCTCATAAAGAGCTAATAATCTGAGCCTTACCTCTTGTGTGTCAAATGGTGAACTAGACATGGTTGTTTGTGGTGTTGTTGCTTGTTATTGTTGTTGCTTGTTGGTGCTGATATTTGTGGTGTTGTTGCTTGTTGTGGTGGACCACTTGTGTTGTCTGCTTTCTTGTTGGTGCTGTTGGTGTTGTTGGTTGTTGCTTTCTGCTTGCTTGGGAAGTGGATTATGGGGTGCTTGTGTAGACTCTCCCTTTAGTTTTTAGTTTGTGTTGTAGCTTTCTTGTTGGTGTTGTTGGTGCTGTGGTGTTGTTGCTTTCTTATGGCATTATAAGCCTGAAGTGCCTGCATAGCAAATCCCCTTTGAGAATCTTAGTTACTTTCTTGTAAACTTTTGCAGTTTTGGAATCCTACTTACCACATTCATGTTGAAAACGTGTAACTTGTGAAATTTGTTGAACTTGTGAGGCTTGTGTCATGAATACTTGTGACTTGTGCAGTTAGACTTGTGAGACTTTGTGCAGTTTGAGACTTGTGCAGTTTGACACTTGTGAGACTTGTGCAGTTTTGGACTTGTGAGACTTGTGCAGTTCCTGTGAACTTGTGACTTTGTGCAGTTGTGACTTAAAATTTTTCGAGGCGATGATGATAACCGAAACCGAATGGACGGTAAAGTGAGATTTTTATCTCACTTTGCAACCTTCGAATTTGAGCCTTAAAATTTTCCGAGGCGATGATGATTTTTGAGCCTTAAAATTTTCCGAGACGATGATGATAACCGAAACCGAATGGATGGTAAAGTGAGATAAAAACTCACTTTGCAACCTTCGAATCGGAGCCTCAAAAATTTTCCGACTACGTTTTTTTTTTAAGTTATAAAAAACTTGTAAAAACTAAAAGTTATAAAAAACTTGTACAACAAAAACTGAAAAATGAAAAAACTTGTAAAAAAAACTTGTAAAACTACTAGTAAATATACTTATAACAAAAATTTGGCACGGAAATCAAAAAAAACATACCCTCCCCATCACCTCCACTGCCACAGCACCCCCATCACATCCAAGCACCCCAACCCAATGATTGGATAGTGCAACACCCCCTACCATGGGGTGTCTGCAAAGTAGGACCTAACCCATATATCAATAGTATTGTAGTTACTAGGTGTTCATGCATGCACTCTAATCAAGTATAGGCTGCAGATGGTATAGTAGTGATGAGACAAAACTATGAGTTCTTTTTTAAAAAAGTTTGGCAACACTATTTTACAACTTTCTCTGAATATTGAAGTGCGTTTTGTACATTATGCATAGTGAGTCGTAAATTACATCTTTAAAATTGTGCAAAACATGCACCATATCAACATTTTCTTTTTACATGCATTTATTTAGCAAAACAGTCATGTAAATATATACCAACGGTTTTTATGGTATGTTAAACTTGATCGTGTCTACAACCCACAGTGATTTCGCTTTTCATGCGGTCAAAAAAGTAAGCAAAAGAATCAGGAAATTTACCGATAGGCGACCGACAAGGAGACATGGGAAAGCATACTAAATTGTGCCAGAGATTGCTAACCCATTTAATCAGTCTGAAAATACGGATCTGAATCCTGCTCAACGAACCCGTCATCATTTAGCTTTTCACAACCAACAGATCAAACCCATCACACGTATATCTGAACGTGACAGCGTGTCCAAAACAGTATATTGGAACGACTTGACCGAAGGAACTCATCCCGAACGACCCTTGGTCATCCCATACCGTCTGTGACATCCATACCGGACACCTACACCAAATGCCCATATAGGACGGATGATGAGAGAAAGTGGACTGTGAATGTGACCCGTCATTCTTAGCTATTGGTAGATTGAATAACGGGTCCCACGGATGGCGCCAAATGTCTACAACCATCATTTACTCAATTTCAGCAACATTACATCAAAGTCACGCATATAATAGTGCAACGGAATCAACTAAGAGCACTCATTATCTGATAACATTATGAAAAAAATTTAAGAGCCTCAAGATGTTTTGCAAAACTAAGATCGATTGTTAATAATTGGGGTTTTAGTTAGATTTATGGGCGTGATCAACATTTGATAAATTAATATGTTATGGTGTATGTTCTATATAATAAACGAGTTTTGAACTATGGTAGTCAAATTAAATCAAATAGCACATGCTAGCTAGCAATTTGTGATACTGAATCACTGATACAGGCTATAGTTCTATAGTTTTAAACTTGTTCAGCTTCACCACTTGAAACTATTGACATTCCGAGCTTTCCAAAGTGACCCGTTGCACAGTCTATAACATACGATAATTTGTTGTATCGGATAATTAAAATGGATGTTATGAAGAAACCTACATCCACTTATATACATATATCTTTAGTCATTATTACCAATCCATCTGACACTACATAGTTAAACTATAATGGTGTTGTGAATTTATCAGCACCCTATCCCAATACTACATATATCCTTATCCAGCGTGTCGATATCTATACATGCAGAAGTGCATAACCCATCAATTAGTTGACTTAACAGCCAATTATATATATATATATATATATATATATATATATATATATATATATATATATATATATATATATATATATATATATATATATATATATAGGGTGATGTTATTGTGGTGTACACTTTAAAGTAGATTATAATAGGGACACTTGTGGACCGTTAGATCAATTATGATGGATAATAATTAATGCTAATTAAATGGGTAGATATTTAGTATTGACAATGGCAATTTTGTAAATTAGTGAAACTTAATGGACATTTAGTTACTTCAAATTTCATATGGAGTCCTAGATCCATCGTGTCCTCCTTTTTCTTATTTTAGCAATATTTTTGTTTTTATTCATTCATCCGTCACTTTTGATGCATACACTAACCACTACTTTTTTCTTTTCTTTTCTTTTTTTAATTTTTTATATGTATGGTTGCGATAAAGTGGAAGAGGTAGGTGAGTGAGTATTTATATTTTAAAGAGAGGTATATTTGTCATTTAAACAAAAATTCAAAGTTAAAGTCCTACCCACCACTGTACTTTATTATTAAAAAAGTGGACACGTGTCAACATTCTAGTGGAATCGCACATTCGCACATGACCAAATTGGGAACAGACTTTATTTTTGTACCTCAAAGTGATCAATATCCACCTTTTTGTCCTCTTTTGGAAATTACCCCCTACTTTTTGATGTACTTTATAGTTTATACTATTTTTTTTAGATATAACTACTTTTTTGACACACTAAATTTTGTGATACATTCGTAATAACACATAAATTTTTATACATTTTTAGTGACAAAAAAAATTCTTGTGACACTTAGTGTCAAAATACGTTTTTAGTGATGAACTAAATTTCTTGATACTTATATAGCGACATTAAAAATTTTGCACATATGTGGTGACAAACTAAATTTTGTAATACATTCTTAATGACACACAAATTAGTTTTTTTATACATTCCAAGTGACAAGCTAGGTTTTTCGACATAATTAATTTCATGATACATCTCAAGAGACACATTTAGTTTATTGATATATTTGAAGTGACACCCTATTTTTTTGACACACTTAGTTTTATGATATATTTCAAGTTGTTTAACACACTTAATTTCATGATACGTGTTTTGTGGCACGTTTAGTTTATTGATACATTTGAAATTAAATTTTTTGACACAGTTTCATAATACATTAATACGTTTAGTTTATTGATACATTTGAAATTAAATTTTTTGACACAGTTTCATAATACATTAATACATTTTGGTGAGACACTATTTTTTCAACACTAAATTTTAGTGACACATGTTAACGACAAATTGATTTTTTTGACACATAGTTGCATAATACATTGCATATTGTATAATAAAGGGCTAACAATCTACGCCAAAAAAAATCCATCCAAACTTCAAGGCACTACCACTTCTGTCAACACAACAACTTTGTTCAACATTATACTTTTTTACTTTTAAACTAATAAATAGTGAGTTAAGGTACAAAAAATAGAAATGAATACACTTCGTACAAGAACTGACAAACAGATTATGCAACCCAAATTTTGTTCATCTTCTGTTCATACACAAATTTACACCCTTTTATTTCACAACTCATCCAATATGCTTTCTAATAAAAATAATCCAACAACGAACCGTGTCACCACAATATTTATAAAGCGTTAGCGGCAACCGATTTCGACAGCAAAATCAATTACAACACCAAATATCCAAACATGTACAAGCTTATAAATAATTTACAACACCAAAATCTCAAATTAAAATATACAGCAATTATATTAAAGAAAGGCAATTGTATCATTTCTTTTAGGAAAAAATTAGAAAAAAAACCAAAATAGAAAACCAAAATACCGGATCTGAAAACCATCCCAACACGTCTTTGTGGTTTCGATCTAAATATCTACCCATCGCATATTATCCAAACGACGGCCAGGAGTAGGAGACATAAAAAAAAGTATCTCGGGTTTTTGATTTATGTTTGTTAAAGACGGGTCAGAAGGCGCGACCTTTAGCAAATGTGGAACGACGGTTTTGGAGTGTTGGCGGTGGCAGCGCATCTACAGCGGTTTCGGGGTTAGATCTGCAGATTTCGTCATTGATATAGCGTTGTTTGCCGTAATTTTTGTTAGCAAAGAGAGGATTTTTGGATGGTTTGTAGATGAGAAGAAGAGGTGCGTTTCATTTTTTTAGTGAGAGATAAAAAGATTTTAGAGAGAGGATGTAACACCCGACATTTTATAAGCTTTAGAAATAAACTTTTATATTAATATTAGAAATTATAGGGGACCAAATGATAGTATTTTATAAAGAAAAGGACTTAGAATGCATAATGTTTAGTAAAAAGGACTATCGGTGCAAAACACTTAACAACAGGGACTAACCTTGCCAAATTACGAAACTTATTAGATAAGCTTATATAGATTTCTTTAAGATGAAGTAAATTCAGATGTTATAAAAACTAAACACGTATGATGGTGTGTTGTCCTACATGTGGTTTTCCAGGGAATAATTAGGAGGGAAAACTAGTAGTTCTTTCATTTATCAAGAAATTATACAAGGATTTCTTCATGATTAAGGGTTTATGTCCTTGGTAATTTGGTGTAATCTTAGAAGCCTCCTAAGTATTTGAAGTGATTCTTCATTAAAGGTAAGTAGCTAAACACAAGTTATGATTTCATGATTTATGATAAAAATTAAAGGTTTTAATTGTTTATTGCTTATTTAGAGGTTATGTAAACCTAGTTTTAATTTATGGTGAATCATGATGAAATTGCGGTTGGAAGTGTTATTGTTATGATATAAATATGTTAGGAATCATGTACTCAAATTATGGTTAATGATATAGAAAGATCCATGATGCTAGTTGTTGTTGATAATGAAGTATGTCTCATTAAGTAGTGTTTGGAACAAGCTTATTGAGTGCTTAAACTAGCAAGATAGCTTATGGGCCTGATGAAAAATGATCTTAATATGTCAAATAAGCTGTAAAATAAGTTTGGTGTATAATAGAATAGCTTATCATGAGTTTTGGGTCGTTTTGTTGATATTTAAATTTGGGACAGCAAGGTTTTTCAGAAAATGCGCAGACTTGAAAGGGCTGCTGAGAACAAACCGTTCGTCGGATTAAGATGAGGTCCAAACGAAAGTTGTAGCTCTCTGAGTGTACTTTAATTGTTATTCTTTAAGTTTTGGCTCGTTTGGAAGTTAAATTGGTATAAAATGCAAAATACAGCAGCAACCCAGGAAATTCTGCACAAAATATATTTTTGGAAAAGTGTGTTAATGATGAAATAGCATCTTAGGTGATCATGTTTAAGTTGTTTAGACTCAATACATGTTAGATAAATGTGTTAGCAAGTTCTAATAGCATTAGAATGGTTATCATGTGAGTAGGTGCTCGTGGGAAGCTTACGGAACACTAATCAAGACCTAGAGGTGAGTAACGGTGCATTAGCTTTATGTTAATAGATTAAACATGATGTTAGAACTTGTGCAAGGTTTTGGAGATAGCCAAAACAAATCATGAATAATATGCTCACAAGAAGCATTATTGATAAGTTTAGCGTGCCTAAGAAATGCACGATGTAGAACTCCCATAGTAGCATCCTAAGTGGATGACACGTGCTTTTATAGTAGCATCCTAAGTGGATGACCAAGCATCCTATGTGGATGACCCGTGCTTAAAAAGCACTTACGTCCTAAGTGGACGACCCATATCAAAAAAGCACGTATAATAAATTTAGACGCCGTTAGAAGAGTACTCGTTGGCTAGGGAAGTTCTCACTGATAGTAGGACGATTAAGCATCGTCTAGTCAGAATGCACGTGCTTAGATATCATGTTATCAATACGAAAATTCAGAATCAAGCTTATGTTTATGTCATGTACAAGTAGAAATACGACTATAAGCCGTGCCATTTAACCATGTTATAGATTATTTTATTTATGTTAGAAATTGCAAGTATCATTTCATATTTATTCCGTTTACTCACTAAGTCACAAGGACTTACCGTTCTCAGCTCATGTTTTGTAACACCCCAACCCGAAAAGGGTAGAAGTGTCACATCCTGGTGTCATATCAGAACATACAAATAAAATTTAACAAACGGAAGTCTTGAAGAATAACGTACCAAATCATATAAAAAATGACTTACAAGGAAAATTACAAAATCCAAAATCTCTAAAATAAAATGAAATCTCAAAACAATAACCCGTCAAAATAAGTCCAAAATAATAAGATAACAAGGGTGGGTCCACTCAGATAATCCAACTCTCAGCCCATCAAAGCCCATCTTCCAACCTAAAACCTGCCGCAGGAAAAGAAATGCGGCTGAGCTTAAAAAGCCCAGTGAACAGATATAACAAAACGGAAGCTAAACAAAATCAGAAATACGAAATGAAATAGAGGAAACAATAACAAGGTCGCAACGGAAAGGAAACAATGAGTCAAATGAGGATTCCTGCAGAAACACAATTATACAGATATCCAGAAGGAACAGATAACAGAGAAGGACAAAGCACGTAACACATTGATGACATACACGTAAGCACATCTAAATAACCAGGCATACAATAAATCAGGAAGTCAGAGTACATATAAGCCAAACGGAAATCCAAAAGCTAGCGGAAGCAACTAATTAGAAAGTGAACATGGCAATCACACAAGTCAAGTAACCCACAGTTGATGACGTCACAAGTATCACAACAGCAGAAATACCATCAGCAGTCAAACATGGTAGCCACACGTATCAAGTATGAATTCAGCATGAACAGTAAAATTGAATGAAGTAAAGACATAGCAGGGCAACTAAACACCTTAACAAGCCAGACAACATAAGTTGAACCTTTAACCCAATCAGACAGTAGCATAAGCAGAAATGTAAACATGGCAGGTCAAAAATAAGCAGATAGGGATAATAACGGATATTCATAGTCCACGAGGTTAACAGAACGAAGTTTACATGATAAACAGTCAAAACAATCGATTACACACAAGCATGGTCACCAGACAAATCAAAGGGTCGCATAACAGTAAGATAACATATAGTCAGATGACAACAGGTGAATCATATAATTCGCATATTAACCATATCGTAGCAGGGTGAACATATATAACATAAGACATGCAAATAGCACAATCAAATTCAATAATCATATAATAACCAGGTACGTGAATGGAACGATAGTAGGATGAGTCACATAAGGGTACCGAGTAACGGGCAATCAATATAGAATATGGTGCGTTTAAACAGACAGTACAATATAGGTATATCAACAGTGTAAGGGTTGTCAGAAATCCATCCCGAGCCAACAATACAATACAATACAATCAATAGTGGCATTAGCAGCCCAATATCCAATAGTAGCCATTGTATTCGGAGGGGTGACCTCGGAATACCAATACAATAGGAGGGGAGACCTCAGTAACCAATGGAATAGCTAGCTCCCAGACTGTGAGGGGTTGTATTGCACACACGCACCACATCACCAATACAATATCAATATCAATCCAATACAATACAAATCTAGGATGCATCCATACGCCCCCTGCAATACAATAGTGGCCAATACAATATATCTGAAGCGCGCAATAATCAATACAATAATGGGGACGGTGTGTAACATCACTCGTACACACCGGAGTCATGCCATTGGTGCATCAATGACACGGCCATGTTACCTTCATGGCTAGGATAACAATATTTGGCTCGGGTATCAATCTGAAGGGTCAAACAAAGGTCCAAAGTGTAGCAATATATAAGTCTTCACAATCAAAGGTCCAATATCAATGGTTTACAATTCAGAGGTTCATAACAATGGTTCAATATTAAAGTTCAGTAGCAACAGTCCAATATCAAAGTCCAATATTAAGGTTCAATATCCAAGGTTCAGTAACAGAGGTTCAATAACAATTGGTTCAGTGACAGTGGTTCAATAACAGAGGTTCAATATCAACAGTTCAGTAACAGAGGGGTCAATAGCAAAGATCAATATCAGAGGTTCAATAGCAAAGATTCAATATCGAAGGGTCAATATCAAAGAAATCTCATAAACGAAACAAAGTCGAAGGATCAGAAAGTCATGGGAAACCCCTACTGAAAAGGGATAGAATATCTGTAACTCAACTGAAGCAAGCAAAATAGGAAAGTAAGGTCACACGATGAATCAATCCCGCCGTCCGGAACCTATGAATTAGATAACGCTTATTAAGATCATATTACTCATTTTAGACGGCTTTCCATTTTTAGCAGGTTTCCACTTTTAGTAACTTTCCATTTTAGGTAACTTTCTATTTTAGGCAGGTTTTCATAATTAGCATCTTTCCAAAAGTAACTCTTCGTATTTTTATAAGTTTAGGTTACAAATGCTAATTAAATAAAATTAAGTCTAATAATAATAAGTATCATGGTTTAGGGTTTAAAATATAATTAATCCAAAATTAGAGTTTAAAGTGTAAAAATATTAAAGTCTAAAGTTCCAAGTGACAAGTAACTAAACTTCAAAATTTAATACTATCTTTATGATGGTGTAAGGCTTATTTGGTCAATTTATAAAAGTTGAGGATTTGCATGCGACACTTACCAAAGTTTAGGGGTTAAAATGTAAATTTAGTTTTAATAAAATTCATGCTACGTGATATAGACAATTCTATGTTTGCATGCGATATCGACTCGACACGGACCGACGGCAAAGTCATGACGTATTCGAAACACGACCTCGGTACGACTACGATACCGAGACTCGACACGAACACACCCCTTTTTAGATTAACGAGAACTTTATCACATGAACTCACACAAACTCGACACACCTGCATATATACGTGACCAGTTTACTTCTTCTACCCACAACTCAAATTGAAACCCAAACCTTTTACCCATGCATGCATTCATACGCACACACACCATTTTATAAATTTAGTTCACAGATTTATGGACTTTGAGTTGGACATGCTATCTCACATTTTAATGACCACTGCACCTTAGACCATGCACCATTAGACAATCCAAATAATTAGAGACACCCATGTTAAAAATGACGTGACATACTCTATACCTTCGAATAAAAGCAAATATATATTGTTTACTCTATCAAATTGATATATTAAAACTTATAATACGTCATCTGAGAAAACGTGTTACGATCATCACGTTTTGTATATTTGACTTTTTGGATACTCCTGCTTATGGTTTACTTGATCTATCATTCCAAATGACTTTCTTTTATTTATTTTTTTAAAACTATGATCACATGATCGATGATCAATTTAATCATGCGTTAATTTACCCTCGATAACATTATTTTTATGATTTCCATATTTCATGTAATTTTGATGTATATCAGTTTACCACATGAATGTTTAAAACCATTCGATTTATATCAAGATCATATTAACGAGACATGTTTATTTTAGGTTTGTTTTATGAGGATCGTATAAACACAAGATGATAAGAATACCTTTAGACGTTTTCAAACGGATCGAAGAGAACCACGAATCAAAACCCTTCGGATAAAAACCCACAATAACTTGGAACCAAAACAGTCCCGTACTTTGATTCAGAACCACGATCATCACTGCCTTTGATTTTTGCTTTGCAGGTCGAAGGGAAAGATGGGGAAAAGGGATGTCTTGCCGTCATTATTTCTTTGGGAGGTTAGGGTTTTATTTTGTGATTTTATTTTGGATAGGGAATATGGTAGTTATTAGGAGAGTAAATAAAAAATAATTAAAGGTGATATGGGTCGAATTTCTTGCTGAAATTGGGGAGGGAATGGCGTGAGTTTAGGGACACAAAACAAGTAGTGATTAGTTTCTAAAGTTACTTTGATACATTAAATTTTAAATGTGTAGCTAGTACTTGTAATCCATTTAACTTATCTATGTATGATATGTTATCTTTTAGACATAAGAGAAAAGATTTATTATCATTGTAAATCAATCTTAGATTTAGTGTTAAGTGAAATAAACGAGCTCGATGAATCTTATAATCATTAGCTTGAGGGGCATAATAGTCATTTTACACGTTTACGGTTTTTAGGGTTTTACATGTTTCATGTAGGTAATTGAAGATAGGCGATGGGGCTTGTAGATATCGAGTAGGATTGCATTTTGGGAGATTAACGGCTACGCTCGGGTATAGGTTACGAGCGACTCATTCTAGCACTTTGATTCTACTTGTAATGCCCCATGTATCTTTCAAGGTCTAATATTAGTGTTAAAGTAGTTTATAATTAGTTACAAGTCGTTTTAGTAGTCTACGAACAAGTCATGTGATATGTGTCGTGTAAAGGGGGCGTTTGGCATAAAGTCATTCTAGCCTAAAATGACCCATTTTTGTTATGTACGGGTCTTATCGAATAGTAAATGTTATGTACAGTTTCTATGAAGTAAATATATATCTAGTTTGGGTTAATTCAGTTTATGAGTTACGTCAAGTTAGTTTCTTGCAAAAAAAAAAGTTTATATATAAAATCTAGAGTCGGGTGTACAGTTTCTATGAAGTAAATATATATCTAGTTTGGGTTAATTCAGTTTATGAGTTACGTCAAGTTAGTTTCTTGCAAAAAAAAAGACTAAAATACACCGTTGGTCCCTAAACTTGTACCAAAGCATCACAGTGGGACAAAACTGGGCCTTTTCATCGCCACAGGTCCAAAACATGGCCTTTATATGCCAAATTAGTCCTTTGACAAAGTCAATGTCTGATTTTTGTTTTGTAGTCGAGGGTATTTTAGTCCATACACATTTATACTTTGATAACACATTTATATTTTAGCCCTTCATCTTCCATCCTCGTCATCATCTCCCCAACATCATCATCTCCCCAACACATACTGGATTAAAAGCATACACACCGGACCACTTCACAGTGGTTGAGGTAATATGTGTCATTCATGTAATTTGTGTCATTCTCTATCTTCATTTTAAATTATTTCTTTTATGTTCATCCACAAATTAAGTTGTTTATTCTTAAAGTTGTTTATCCAAGGAAAGGAGTCCTTATTAACAGTCCTGATGGTGATGATGTATATGCTGGAGTACCAAAGGTTTGTGTTTCATCAACAAACTTTCACTATGTTTTGAATGAGTTATGTTTTCTGAGGTGATACATTTCTTGAAACAGGATTACACTGGAAAAGATGTCAAAAACACATATTGGAAGATCCTGAGCTTAAGAATGCCGTAAAAGCTTACAGGTAACATGCAGTTCCTTGCAATTAAAATGCTTAACATAACGCAACTGTAGTTTTCTTGTCAATTTTTTTAAAAGTGTATTAGTTAGTTAATGCACTAAATATTATTGCGGAAGCTGTAATGTTACAGTAATATAATTGAATGTTTTAGACAACCAATTCAGGAGGCTGTATGCATTTATATACACTTTGGGGGTTGACCTTAGTGTTTTCAGCTTAAAAAGTTATTTAACCCGTTATAGATAAATTACAATTCAAATTGACCCATTATATGTACTATATCCGTGCAATATGTGGCCAACATTTCCTCAGATATTCATCAATGGGGAATTCATTGGAGGATCAGACACCATCCTCAATATGCATCAGGCAAGCTTCTGCATCTTTGCTCTTCTCATTTTAGGTTAAGGAAAGACATATTACTCATTGTTTTCTTTTGGCTTTTGTTCAGAATGGTGAACTGAAAGAGAAGATAAAGGCAACTTCCTCCGAGTAACCCAATCTAATTTGCACTTTTTGTTGCCGAACCGTAGCATGGAATCTAGTATGTCATGTTTTCAGCTAGTATACGTTTTAATTGGTAATAGCAAAGCGCCTTTGTTTTTACCATGAGTGAGAAAATAATGTAATGTTACTGTTGACATTTTAGTATTGTGGTGGAGAGTATTTATTTCATTGATTCTGCTTTGCCATCCTTGTCTATGTTATCTGCAACTCGGAAATAACTATTGCATATAAGAAAACCAGTCCGCGCTAATAGCTATGGTTGTTTATCGTTGGGGACTATAATTTCATCTCAACCCGAGACAATAGTGTATGCAAACACACTCTTAGAAAATGGCCTGAGATGAGTGATGGATATGTAAACACATTCCACCCCTACGCAGCCAGTACCCACGCGAGGCCACCCATTCAAAATGTTGACTGTCGAGAAAAAGGTCAATAGCAATTTCCAATACCAAAATGACACGATCGTTCTCTTATAATAAGGTGATACATTTCTTGAAACAGGATTACACAGGATTACCTCAACCACTGTGAAGTGGTCCGGTGTGTATGCTTTTAATCCAGTATGTGTTGGGGAGATAATGATGTTGGGGAGATGATGACGAGGATGGAAGATGAAGGGCTAAAATATAAATGTGTTATCAAAGTATAAATGTGTATGGAATAAAATACCCTCGACTACAAAACAAAAATCAGACATTGACTTTGTCAAAGGACTAGTTTGGCATTAAAAGGCCATGTTTTGGACCTGTGGCGATGAAAAGGCCCAGTTTTGTCCCACTGTGATGCTTTGGTACAAGTCTAGGGACCAACCGTGTATTTTAGTCAAAAAAAATTATATATAAAATCTAGAGTCGGGCGTTACAGAGGATTCAACTATACGAATTGTTTTTCAACAATAAGAGTGAGATGTTGTTTTTGTGGGTGGTGGGAGGTTAATGAGAGATAATGATGGTATGGGGTTAATGTAAATGGATGTGTATGAGTAAAATGTCAATTCTACCCTTTTGTGTTTATTACAGATTTTGGTTTCAATTAATTACTCACATTCCAATGGCATGAATTCATTGGTGCCTATTATAATCTACTTTAAAGTGATACCATATGAACATAAGGGAGGCGTTATTGTGGTATACACTTTAAAGTAAGGCTAGCCCCAGTGATGTGAATCTCCATTGATCGAGTGGTATAGGCGATCGATATCTCGTCGATCGTGTTGCTGTGACATGTGTCGATCGCCGCATTTTGAAACCAATTGAATCGTGTCCCCGATCGATGAGAAGCAAAGTTTAACGTTACATTTCATATCAAAACAAACAAAAAAAAAACCTTGTTGCCGTTTGAGGATAAAAAAAATAAAAAAAATAATAAAAAATAAAAAATTACAACTAAAACTACCCTATAAATACATAACATATTTACACACTAAACTCACAAATCTCACAATCCTCTCGATCAAAAATCTCACAATCCTCTTTATCAAAAATGTCTAAGAAAACACCACCAACCAAAGCCCGAAAATCCCGTTTGTCACAAAACGTCCCGCATATTTTATGTAACGTTTTAATTATTAATGAAATTTTATTTTATTTTTTTATTTTTTAAATTGAACTTGGTCGCCCTTACTGGGGCACCTAATCGCCTGAAGGTCGCTGGAGAGAGAAAGCTGACGTGGCAGTGAAAATGAGGGGGATTGGGGTTCCTTACTGGGGCTAGCCTAAGAAACAATATGTACAGTTTTGAACCATTGAATCAATGATTTTAGATGAGATTTAAATTTTATTAAATGAGTGGCATTATTGTAATAAATAAAGAATACCATGGTCTTTTAGCATTTGTCATTGAGCGTGTGTTTTAATGACGTCCGGATTTAATGTGTGACTCATTTAATGCTATGCGAATAATTCATTCTTATTATACAGGATCCTCTTTTTTTTTGTACGTTTTTTTTCTTCCTTTTCTAGTTGCCATGCAATTAATTCATTTTTATTATACTTAGGGGATGTTTGGTACGAGTGAATGACACAGAATGGAAACACATCTGAGAATGGAATTAGCAAGAATGAGAATAGTCCCAAAGAAAGAACATGTATTCCAGTGTTTGATATAAACAAAGAATGAGGGTAGGAAAAAATGACATAAATTAATTCCTTTGTTTGAATAAGTAAAAAAATAAATTACAAGGAATGGTAAAATAACACTAAAATGTTTTGATTTATTTATTATATATGTAATTTTGTAAATTCATGTTATCACGTCCCAATCTTCATCACAATCATCAACGTAGCCTTTTCTTCATATAATTCATATATGTGCACATTTCCTTTTCTTTATATAATTCATTAATCATTATGAGCAATTTTCTTTGAAATACGTTAACAGTATATCAAGTATATATAATTTACATGGTCGATACCATTGGACAGAAATGCAAGATCCAAACAGCAATATGAGAACAAAAGAATTTAAAATTTTATCTAGAAAATCGAAGGTCAAAATAGTATATGATTAAATTTGTTGAATTGGAACACATGTTAAGTGGATGAAGGTAGTTTGAAAGAATTCCGAATGAAGTTTTTGATGATCAACAAAAAAATTAGAGAGAAAAATATGTTAGGGTTCTTGATTTTTACCTCAAAATGAGTAGCATGTGCCACTCACATGATTTGTTCCCCTCTTTTTCACAGCTTTTTGATTCTCAAATTGAATGGAAATGTGAATGGTGTTGTTTAATTTTGGTGATTCTCACCATTCTTCTCTTTTTTAAAAGAATGAATTTGGTTTCCAAAGAATCCTATTTTAATTCCTCATTCCTATTCTATGTAGTACCAAACTAAAGAAATCTTTCTCATTCTCATTCTTGGCTTTCCATTCCATTATACCAAACATCCCCTTATAATCACATACTAAATTTTTTTGATACATATTTAATGACACATCAAATCCTTTAATACATTTGTAGTATTACACTAATATTTTTTGAGACATATATAATGACATACCAAATCTTTTGACACATTTGTAGTAACTAGTGTCACACTAATTTCTTATTACATATATAGTGACAGGCTAAAAATTTTGTACATTTGTAGTGATGTATAGGAAAATTTTAGTATATTTATAGTGAAACATTATGTTTATCATACTAACTTTATTAGTACATATTAGTGATAATTTAAATTTTTTGGTGCATTTATAGTGACACATTAACTTTTATGATATATTTTTAGTGACAAATCTTTTGACACATTTAATTTCATAATATATTTTTGGTGACACAAAGGTTTTTGACACATTTTTGTGACACAATTATTCTTTTGATACATTTGTAATGGCACGCTAATCTTTTAACATATTCGTATTGACAAATTAAATTTGTGAAGCACTCAGTTGCATAATTTGACAAACTTTTTTTACTACATTTTTTAAATTAATCACTTGCCTCTTTTTCATCATCCCCATAACAAATTGTTCCTTTAGTCATGCAACAAAACCCATAGGCCATACTCGTAAGCCTTACTTTCGGATTTGATAACAGTTCAAAAGGAATTAGACACAAAACAAATTGGGTTTGACTTAACTTTTCCTTGTTACACAAATACATCATCAGAAATAAACAAAAATTTTCCATTATTCATTGATGCAAAAAACTAGTTTACACACATTTTAACTGATTTCTTGATGTCGGTAAAACATAAATCCCGAAATACTTCAACTTTTTTTTTTCACATCAACCGATTCACGAACACTTTACGGATTCACAAACCCATTCGAAAATACAAAAATCCACTCGAAACACAAAACCAACCGGATCTAATACACAAACAACTGGATCTAGTTGATACATACCCACTCGATTTCTTGATTCCGGAGGTTAGATATGCAGTTGCGATTAGACTCGCAGAAATAAGACGAAAAGGAAAAGTTTTAACATAGTCTCAAGTTATTAAACTACTATACAAATCTTTAATGATTTTGAAGTTCGAATACAATGCCCATCATCGATTTTAAAAGACGAACACAATACGAAGAACAAATGATAAAACAAGACCTTGAGTTTCATCATTTCGAAATAAAAGATCTATAAAGATCTCAAAATACCCATCATTGAACTTGAAAAACAAAGTAACTGATCAAAGGGAGGTAGATTCGTTCTTTTTTTGTTGATAGATAGACAACTGAATATGGAGAAAGATGGTGGTGATTTTTTTTTTTTTAGACAACTGAATATGGAGAAAGATGGTGGTGATTTTTTTTTTTTTTTTTTTTTTTTTTGCAGATGGAGATGGTGGTGAATTTTTTTTTTTTTTTTTTTTTTTTTTGCAGATGGAGATGGTGGTGAATTTTTTTTTTTTTTTTTTTTTTTCTTTCAGATGGAGAGAGAGAGAGAGAGAGTGAGAGAGAGAGAGAGAGAGAGAGAGAGAGAGAGAGAGAGAGAGAGAGAGAGAGAGTGTTTGTATTTTAGTAATAATGAGAGCCTAATAATGTAAGGCCTGTCGGCCGCCCCTCTATTATTATGTAAATTAGGTAAGCAATGACGTAGGCTGTAATTAGTACACCTACCTCCATCTTGTATTATAAATAGAGGCCTTGCCTCAGAAATAAAAGTGTGTGAATTTAAAGTTAAACACCAAAGTGTGAATTGAGAACTTCGTTTCTCTCTGATCTGTTGAACCTATGGTTCTGAATAGCAGGTCCCTATCTGTTGAAACGATTCTTCGTTTCTGAATAGCAGATAACTATCCATTACTATCTTTTGAATCAGATCGCATTTGGTCAAATATCGAAATATTTGCATTCACCCTCTGTTGCAACTTTTTTCTTTTTTAACTTTTTCTGTGTGGTGTGATGAAGTGTTTGTATTTTAGTAATAATGTGAGTCCAATAATGTAAGGCCTGTCGGCCGCCCCTCTATTATTATGTAAATTAGGTAAGCAATGACGTAGGCTGTAATTAGTACACCTACCTCCATCTTGTATTATAAATAGAGGCCTTGCCTCAGAAATAAAAGTGTGTGAATTTAAAGTTTAACACCAAAGTGTGAATTGAGAACTTCGTTTCTCTCTGATCTGTTGAACCTAGTGTTCTGAATAGCAGGTCCCTATCTGTTGAAACGATTCTTCGTTTCTGAATAGCAGATAATCTTTTGAATCAGATCGCATTTGGTCAAATATCGAAATATTTGCATTCACCCTATCCACCAATTCGTTGAAATATTACACAAACATCCTTATCAACAAATGAAATCATTCAATTCATTCAAACGATTCATATCAATTGAATTCATCGACATATAAAAATGACCCCTACCCAATTATTACAATTGAAATACAATCCGTTCGAATCATCCGTGATTAATTTCAGGTATCATTCGTCCGTATCATCCGCGTCGGCCGCCCCTCTATTATTATGTAAATTAGGTAAGCAATGACGTAGGCTGTAATTAGTACACCTACCTCCATCTTGTATTATAAATAGAGGCCTTGCCTCAGAAATAAAAGTGTGTGAATTTAAAGTTTAACACCAAAGTGTGAATTGAGAACTTCGTTTCTCTCTGATCTGTTGAACCTAGTGTTCTGAATAGCAGGCCCCTATCTGTTGAAACGATTCTTCGTTTCTGAATAGCAGATAATCTTTTGAATCAGGTCGCATTTGGTAAACGAAGAATCAATATCATTATGTAAACGAAGAATCAATATCATAAGAATTCTTCGTTTCTGAAATTTTTTGAGAAAATGGAGGTAGGTGTACTAATTACAGCCTACGTCATTGCTTACCTAAATTACATAATAATAGAGGGGCGGCCGACAGGCCTTACATTATTAGGCTCACATTATTACTAAAATACATACAAATGGGATTAAGTTTAAAAGATAAAGATATAAATAAAAGTATTACTATCAGATATGAATTATTAAGAAGAGCATTCATGTATAAAGGAAACCACCCTTTTACAGTAACATATCAAATAAACTATGCACTCACAAACTCGCATCATAGTATCATTTTTAAAACAGACGATAGAATTCATATAGATAAACTTTTCGAACCAATACTTAGTCTTGAAACACCAAACATGTTTTCAAAAAATAAGTATATTGAAAGAAGAAGAAAGACATTAAGTAGTATACCATCAATATGGATACCACAAATTGAAAAATCAAATGAAGAATCTACCAGTAGTCATGAAGATATAAAAGAGATGAAACAAATATTAAAATCATTAAGTATGAGAATATGAGTGACACGAAGATACAATTGAAAAATGGTTATAATCAATATCATAAGAATTTTTTGTTTCTGAATTACAGCCTACGATTCTTCGTTTCTGAATTACAGCCTACGTCATTGCTTACCTAATTTACATAATAATAGAGGGGCGGCCGACAGGCCTTACATTATTAGGCTCACATTATTACTAAAATACAAACACTACATCACACCTCACAGAAAAAGTTAAAAAGTAAAAAGTGCCCCTCTATTATTATGTAAATTAGGTAAGCAATGACGTAGGCTGTAATTAGTACACCTACCTCCATCTTGTATTATAAATAGAGGCCTTGCCTCAGAAATAAAAGTGTGAATTGAGAACTTCGTTTCTCTCTGATCTGTTGAACCTATGGTTCTGAATAGCAGGTCCCTATCTGTTGAAACGATTCTTCGTTTCTGAATAGCAGATAACTATCCATTACTATCTTTTGAATCAGATCGCATTTGGTCAAATATCGAAATATTTGCATTCACCCTATCCACCAATTCGTTGAATCAAACGAATCATTATACAAACATCATTATCATCCATTGAATTCAATTCACAATTCATTCAAACAATTCAATTCATCGACGTATAAATTTCAAAAACATGACCCCTACCCAATTGAAACAATTGAAATATAATTCGTTCGAATCATCCGTGATTAATTTCAGGTATCATTCGTCCAGAATTACCAAAAGAGTTCAAGATAGCATTATGTCAACAGCTATCAACTTGGAGAAAACACCTCTGTGAATACTGTTCCGATTCACAGATACAAGAATGAAGACGAAGGTTCAAGAACCCTTGTCGACGCAAAGAAACAAAACAGAAAAAACAAAAAATAAAGAATTATTGAAGACGCGTGAAGCATCAATAATTCAGAAGCCAATATTCGTCGACCCGACGTAGACCGACCATGGCTCCCCCGAAGATGGAGGTAGGTGTACTAATTACAGCCTACGTCATTGCTTACCTAATTTACATAATAATAGAGGGGCGGCCGACATTGAAATATATGCATATACAGATACTAGTGATTATTCTAGTGATACATCTTTTTAAGAAAAACAAGTGTTTTTAATGGATAATATGGAACAAGGATTAATCACGGATGATTGAGAACTTCGTTTCTCTCTGATCTGTTGAACCTAGTGTTCTGAATAGCAGGTCCCTATCTGTTGAAACGATTCTTCGTTTCTGAATAGCAGATAACTATCCATTACTATCTTTTGAATCAGATCGCATTTGGTCAAATATCGAAATATTTGCATTCACCCTATCCACCAATTCGTTGAATCAAACGAATCATTATACAAACATCATTATCATCCATTGAATTCAATTCACAATTCATTCAAACAATTCAATTCATCGACGTATAAATTTCAAAAACATGACCCCTACCCAATTGAAACAATTGAAATATAATGAGAGAGAGAGAGAGAGAGAGAGAGAGAGAGAGAGAGAGAGAGAGAGAGAGAGAGAGAGAGATCACCGGGCTGTCAATGAAAGAGAAAAAGAAGGTTTGGTATAATTGTTTTATGAAGAGAAACTAGGAGCAAGTGATATTACTATGATACCCTTAAGCTATAAATTAATTTTGTATTTTATTTAATTTGAAAGGACACATGGTATTCTCTTATTGGTGCATATTGTATCCTACTTTAAAGTGTACACCATATGAACATAATTCTATATATATATATATATATAGGCTTTGGTTCCATTGAAAAGAATTTAAGATTAGAAAGATTGAGAAAAGATCTTAGCCATTCAATTATATTAAATTTGAATCATTTAATAAATAACTTAAAATAGTGATAAGGGTAAATAAGTAATTAAATCAAGAGAAATTTTATGTCAATATTAATGATCCCTACAATTTTGGTCTCTAAATCATATTGATAACCTACTACTGGTACTTACACGTTAATGTTTTTTCTTTCTTTTTTTTTTTTAATAAATCTATAATTATTTTATCTATTCTAAATTTATCTACAAAGTATTGTTGTAGCAACATGAACATTCAAAATGAATCAAAAATGGCTTCACAATTACAAGTGGAAAAAACGATATTATTATATATTTTCTTATAGAATCGTATATAAATATGAATCGTCGAATTGTTGAATTATTGAATAGTGAATCACTAACAAATTACGATAGTGAATCGTTAAATTATTGGATAGTGAATCATCAATAAACTATGTTAAAGTTTTAATTTTGAATCATATATCAAATGGTGAATCATTAACCAAAAAAATGTATTGCTTTAACTGAATTAAGGCATCATCATATACACATTAGTGACGATCGTAAAAGTGCAGTGACGATTTTCACATCTTACTCCATGACGTCAAATTTTATGAATCACAAAAACTAAAAATCATAAATAAATACATACATATACGAATGAATGCATTAAAATAAATATTATTCGATGTCCATTCTCAGATTTGTCACAACTAAATAAACAAGAAACCGACATTTGACAAAAATAGTTTAATGAATCATTAATGATTGGAGTAATTGGTTCACGTTCAGACTTGATGGAGCAAAAAAAAAAACGTTTGCATTCTAGAAATGTATTAAATGAGTTAGAAAATTAATTAATGAAAATTGTAAATTGCCAATCTTACCCTTTATATGATTTGATGAGATGAAAGGTCAAGATTGCTTCTCACTATTCTCAATTGATCCGGATTCTATATATATATATATATATATAGATTTGCGTTCAAGTAGTGAACACTTTAAAATGGTGAACAATAGGCACCAATAAAAATGAAGCAAGTGTCCTTCTTTTATTCTAAAAAGTTAAAATAAATACTAAATAATTAATATATCTAAAAGGGCATAATTGGTAGTTTAAGTATCTCTAATTTCCTAATTTTACTCCTTTTATGCAAAACCACACAAACTCATCTCTTTATCTCTCTCTAAAGCTTCCAATCTGTTACCAGATCTTAAAACGAGATCTTAACTATCTATAAAACCTTGACTCCATCTCTCTCTCTCAAAAGGCAATGTAAATCAATTTTTCTCTATACAATCCATTGATTTGTTGCTTCACAATAACATGAAGATATAAACCTCTGTCTCCCATTAATAGCCACAAAGACAATATCATTGATCTGTTGTTGGTAAGAATAACACGAAGATATAAAGCCTTCGTGAAAATTAAAATGGTTATTAGTTAACATCATTGATAGTTATTAGTTAGGCTTTATATAGAGCTCTTTATCTTCATGAAAATTAATGAAATAAAGTTTTGTATCAATGATTTTTTTTTTTGTCGTTGGTGAGCAGTTTTTGTTGTTATAGTTCACGACGGGCCGGTGTTGTCTTACTCTTTGTGTATCAGTTCTGGTCCCAGCCGACGATCGCGGATTCTGTTTTAGTTCCCAATTGATTTGTTTTTCCCCTATAAGAACAGCCGCCATTGATATATGTGGTTTTGTATTACCATTTCACCAGATTTGAAACCCCATCCGCCGATAAATTTCAACCAAAGCCGACAATGACGGTTCATCTCTAGTTTTACGGGTTAAAAACCAAAGCTGTTGGTTAATTGGTTTGTTTCATATTATAGTTGGGTTATCAGAATCGTGTGTAGATCTACTACAAGCCTATGAGGCCCTACCCTTCGCTTACAATTACTGGGTTATTAAACCTTTACAAACTGACCATAGGAAACGGCGTAAAAATCAGTTACTGGTTCAAACAAGATTTAGTTTTGATCTTTGGTGTATGAATATTTTAGACCTTTATGTATGAGTATGTTATGCTCGAGTACATATAAGGTTATATGTTACTGTAATGTATTAGTTTAAATGGACATAAGTTACGTATTGAAACTTAAAATGGTGTATAGGTATTATAAAATATATAATCTCAAAATGCTAATGTTGACAAGTCAATAGATATTGCAAATAATGTCACTTAAAATATATTACTCCGTATAAAACTATGTGTGTCAAAAAAACTTGAACATGATTGCAAATATATTAATAAACTAAATGTGTCATTTAAAATGTATCATGAAACTAAGTGTGTCATTTCAAATATATCAATAAATTAAATGTGTCACTTGAAATGTATCCAGAAATTAACCGTGTCGAAAAACTTAACACTTGAAATGTATCAAAAAACAATATGTGTCAAAAATTATAGCGAGTCAAAAAATATAGTGAGTCATTAGAAATGTATCACGAAACTATGTGCCATTAAAATTGTATCAAAAACATTAGTGTGTCACCGTAAATATAACAAAAAAAAATTTTGTGTTTCAAGAAACTATATGTGTCATTATTAGTTAGGTATGTGTTTTGACGTGTTTACGTAGATAAAAAAATAATAAAAAAAATTGCTTCTTACATGTCACGGTAAAATAATATAAGAGGGTCAAAAATCATGGTACATTTATGGTTTCAATATTATTTTAAGAATTAAAATGATGCTAAAAAGCCACTTGAAAATAACGTAAACATTGGTTCAAAAAGGTTTCCGTATTTGCCACTAAATTGTATCTATTTACAAAAATGCCATTAGTACTCATTATTTAATAAGAATTTTAATCTTATCAAATAAGATTGATCCAATGGTTCACAACTGTGCCTATTATTTCTTACTTTAAAGTGTATACCACAATAACGTTACCCTATATATATATATATATATATATACATATATATATATATATATATATATATATAGAGTTTGGAACAAATAGAAAGTGATTTAGGATAAAAAGGATAAAACGGGTAGAAAGTGTAAATTTTGACAATAAACTAGCAAGGGTAGCAAAGGTATTTTACATCCACTTTTAAATACTCATTTAAACCTCTTTAATGTTTAATTTAAGTTTTAATCTTCCAAATGTTAACTCACGTTACTTTTAATTCAAAATACAACTTTTTTTTTTTTCATTTTTAATAAAATAATAATTTAAATATATGTCAAATGTGTAAATATATATAAGGATGTGTCACTTTACTAAAACGGTGTGCCGTATGTCTAAGGATGTGTGTGTCAAGTGTGTCAAAATGTATAACTATGTGTCCGGATAATTAATTTTGTGTGTCACTACAAATGTATCAAAAGACTAAAGTGTGTCAAAAAGTAAAATAAATAAATACTTAATGTTTCACTAGAAATGTAGTATGAAACTAAGTGTGTCAAAAGACATAGTTTGTCATTAAAATGTGTCATAAAAAATAGTGTGTCATTACAAATGCATCAAAAAAAATTAGTGTGTCACTACATAGTATGTCATTAAAATTTTAGTGTGTCACTGCATGTGTAACAAAAATATTAATGTGATAAACATAGTGTGTCCCATTAAAATTTTAGTGTGTCACTTGATTTCATACAATTCAAGTGACACACTAAATTTCTTGACACACAAAGTTGTATATCAATATCATTTCTTTTTTGAATTATTGTATTTAGCTATGTAACCAAGTTATAATTCTATGTCTCATAAATGACAATTGGTTTATTAAATGCTCATTTTATTTGCAATAATGATGCATCATCATGTAAAAAAAATGTTACACGTATAAATTCAAATATAAACTTTAAATGACATGGGGAGAGTTAATGTGAGAACTTTTTTAAAGTTGTTAAAATGAGAACTAATCTAAACAACCAATAAAACATTTAAATATAACCCATTTAGCAATGATACACAAAAAATAAAATATTAATACATGTTTAACATTTTAACAACTAATAATCAATTGATACATGAGTTTGGATTACTGATACACAAATATAAATTTTATATTGGTACATCGAAATCTTAAAAAGATGATATCTTGCACATACACTAATATACCTAATACACATCAACCACTAAATACACTTATCAAAACCTGATACACATTACAAATCGGGTCAGTGTATCACCTAATCTTCATTAGTTTTGTAAAGAAAAGCATCGGAACTTTAACAGTTTTAGTTGTACTTAATTAAGTTTTTGTTTTTGTTTTAAGAAGAGTGACATTTGTTAGATTTTAGTTGGTTCTCATTTTTACAACTTTAAGAAAGTTCTCATTTGATCTAAATTCTAAATGACATAATGTCTATTTATTGCTCATAATTAGATGACTTTCATACCCTTACAATACACAAAAAAGATACACTATGAACCCTCGATTTTCAAGTTTTTTAATATGTTCCTTGCTAGATCTAGCCATTCATTTATTTAATCACATGGTTGTGATCACTTCCTATCCTTTTTACCTTAACTCCCTTTTCACCATAACCATACTCTATATAGAGTTTGGATCAAATAGAAAGTGATTTAGGATAAAAAGGATAAAACGGGTAGAAAGTGTAAATTTTGACAATAAACTAGCAAGGGTAGCAAAGGTATTTTACATCCACTTTTAAATACTCATTTAAACCTCTTTAATGTTTAATTTAAGTTTTAATCTTCCAAATGTTAACTCACGTTACTTTTAATTCAAAATACAACTTTTTTTTTTTCATTTTTAATAAAATAATAATTTAAATATATGTCAAATGTGTAAATATATATAAGGATGTGTCACTTAACTAAAACGGTGTGCCGTATGTCTAAGGATGTGTGTGTCAAGTGTGTCAAAATGTATAACTATGTGTCCGGATAATTAATTTTGTGTGTCACTACAAATGTATCAAAAGACTAAAGTGTGTCAAAAAGTAAAATAAATAAATACTTAATGTTTCACTAGAAATGTAGTATGAAACTAAGTGTGTCAAAAGACATAGTTTGTCATTAAAATGTGTCATAAAAAATAGTGTGTCATTACAAATGCATCAAAAAAATTTAGTGTGTCACTACATAGTATGTCATTAAAATTTTAGTGTGTCACTGCATGTGTAACAAAAATATTAGTGTGATAAACATAGTGTGTCCCATTAAAATTTTAGTGTGTCACCTGATTTCATACAATTCAAGTGACACACTAAATTTCTTGACACACAAAGTTGTATATCAATATCATTTCTTTTTTGAATTATTGTATTTAGCTATGTAACCAAGTTATAATTCTATGTCTCATAAATGACAATTGGTTTATTAAATGCTCATTTTATTTGCAATAATGATGCATCATCATGTAAAAAAAATGTTACACGTATAAATTCAAATATAAACTTTAAATGACATAATGTCTAATTATTGCTCATGAGTATGGTTATGGTGAAAAGGGAGTTAAGGTAAATAGGATAGGAAGTGATCACAACCATGTGATTAAATAAATGAATGGCTAGATCTAGCAAGGAACATATTAAAAAACTTGAAAATCGAGGGTTCATAGTGTATCTTTTTTGTGTATTGTAAGGGTATGAAAGTCATCTAATTATGAGCAATAATTAGACATTATGTCATTTAAAGTTTATATTTGAATTTATACGTGTAACATTTTTTTTACATGATGATGCATCATTATTGCAAATAAAATGAGCATTTAATAAACCAATTGTCATTTATGAGACATAGAATTATAACTTGGTTACATAGCTAAATACAATAATTCAAAAAAGAAATGATATTCATATACAACTTTGTGTGTCAAGAAATTTAGTGTGTCACTTGAATTGTATGAAATCAAGTGACACACTAAAATTTTAATGGGACACACTAGGTTTATCACACTAATATTTTTGTTACACATGCAGTGACACACTAAAATTTTAATGACATACTATGTAGTGACACACTAAATTTTTTTGATGCATTTGTAATGACACACTATTTTTTATGACACATTTTAATGACAAACTATGTCTTTTGACACACTTAGTTTCATACTACATTTCTAGTGAAACATTAAGTATTTATTTATTTTATTTTTTGACACACTTTAGTCTTTTGATACATTTGTAGTGACACACAAAATTAATTATCCGGACACATAGTTATACATTTTGACACACTTGACACACACATCCTTAGACATACGGCACACCGTTTTAGTAAAGTGACACATCCTTATATATATTTACACATTTGACATATATTTAAATTATTATTTTATTAAAAATGAAAAAAAAAAAGTTGTATTTTGAATTAAAAGTAACGTGAGTTAACATTTGGAAGATTAAAACTTAAATTAAACATTAAAGAGGTTTAAATGAGTATTTAAAAGTGGATGTAAAATACCTTTGCTACCCTTGCTAGTTTATTGTCAAAATTTACACTTTCTACCCGTTTTATCCTTTTTATCCTAAATCACTTTCTATTTGATCCAAACTCTATATAGAGTATGGTTATGGTGAAAAGGGAGTTAAGGTAAAAAGGATAGGAAGTGATCACAACCATGTGATTAAATAAATGAATGGCTAGATCTAGCAAGGAACATATTAAAAAACTTGAAAATCGAGGGTTCATAGTGTATCTTTTTTGTGTATTGTAAGGGTATGAAAGTCATCTAATTATGAGCAATAATTAGACATTATGTCATTTAAAGTTTATATTTGAATTTATACGTGTAACATTTTTTTTACATGATGATGCATCATTATTGCAAATAAAATGAGCATTTAATAAACCAATTGTCATTTATGAGACATAGAATTATAACTTGGTTACATAGCTAAATACAATAATTCAAAAAAGAAATGATATTGATATACAACTTTGTGTGTCAAGAAATTTAGTGTGTCACTTGAATTGTATGAAATCAAGTGACACACTAAAATTTTAATGGGACACACTATGTTTATCACACTAATATTTTTGTTACACATGCAGTGACACACTAAAATTTAAATGACATACTATGTAGTGACACACTAAATTTTTTTGATGCATTTGTAATGACACACTATTTTTTATGACACATTTTAATGACAAACTATGTCTTTTGACACACTTAGTTTCATACTACATTTCTAGTGAAACATTAAGTATTTATTTATTTTACTTTTTGACACACTTTAGTCTTTTGATACATTTGTAGTGACACACAAAATTAATTATCCGGACACATAGTTATACATTTTGACACACTTGACACACACATCCTTAGACATACGGCACACCGTTTTAGTAAAGTGACACATCCTTATATATATTTACACATTTGACATATATTTAAATTATTATTTTATTAAAAATGAAAAAAAAAAAAGTTGTATTTTGAATTAAAAGTAACGTGAGTTAACATTTGGAAGATTAAAACTTAAATTAAACATTAAAGAGGTTTAAATGAGTATTTAAAAGTGGATGTAAAATACCTTTGCTACCCTTGCTAGTTTATTGTCAAAATTTACACTTTCTACCCGTTTTATCCTTTTTATCCTAAATCACTTTCTATTTGATCCAAACTCTATATAGAGTATGGTTATGGTGAAAAGGGAGTTAAGGTAAAAAGGATAGGAAGTGATCACAACCATGTGATTAAATAAATGAATGGCTAGATCTAGCAAGGAACATATTAAAAAACTTGAAAATCGAGGGTTCATAGTGTATCAGTTCAAAAAATTATACAAGGAACGATCTAGATCGGTAAGTAAATAAA
>BPTQ01000002.1:29068908-29078978 GCA_019973895.1 Chrysanthemum seticuspe | reverse complement strand
TTGTTTTAAAATTAATTCATTAAACCATTTTAACACAAAATATGAGTTTGATACAACTCGTTTTTTCATCAACACAAAATATGAGTTTGATACAACTCGTTTTTTCATCAGAAGATAAAGTTAAAAACAGAAAATATAAAGTTTACAAACATAAATACTAATTTAGTCTTCATCAGAGTTGCAATTATCTTGAGAATCTTTATCTTGTTCTTCTCCTTGATCACCCATCTTTTCAAGTTTTGCTACTTCTTTCTCATATTCTTTTAATGATGGAGATTTCTGATAATCATAGTCATCTTCAGATTCATCAATATACTTTATTCGTTTAAAAATATCACAGTCATATTCTTCTTCTTCTTCTTCTTCTTCTTCTTCTTCTTCCTCCTCCTCTTCCTCTTCTTTAACTTCATTTTCTTCTTTTTTAACTTCAATTTCTTTTTTAACTTCTTTTTCTTCGTCATTTTCCTTTTTTTCTCGATTATATTGTTTCCTTTTCTTATTGATATTTTTGTTTTCCATTTTTTTCTTTTTTGTGTTTTTGCTTTATGTGTTTTTTTCACAAATTTTGCTATGATATTAAGATATTTATACATAAATTAAAATAATCAAATTGTTTACTGTGCATGTAATGATTGATTAAAGAAACAACTTGACCCGCCTAATTTATTATTACGACTATTGAGGTTTATGAAATTGCATCTTATTAAAATGTTATTATGAAATTGCATCTTATTAAAAATAAGAAAACAACATAAATTAATATCACATTAAAAATTAATAATAATTTTATAAATATCACACAACATAAAATAATTGATTTAATTAAATATCATAATAAGTTTCAGTTAATTATCAGAGTATAAAAAAAAATAGATATCACAGTAGATAAAAAAATATTATATTAACAATATTCTGATTAGAAAAGGTTAATTCTAGTAAATTTAATTGAATATGTGATATCGCAATATTTACATGATTAATGTTATTATTTTATTAAATATCATTACAAATTTTGTTTTATGTGTGTTTTTTCACAAATTTTGTTGTGATATTAAGCTATTTATACATAAATTAATATAAGCAAATTGTTTAGTCTGCATGTAATGATTGATAAAAGAAACAACTTGAGGCACGTGATTTATTATTATGACTATATAAGAAAAAGTTAATTCTAGTAAATTTTATTCAATATGTGATATCAGAATATTTACATGATTTTCATGTTATTATTTTATTAAATATCACACTAGATAAAAATATATATATATATATATATATATATATATATATACATAGCCGATGGTTACACCATATCATTAATATTACAAAGTTAAAAGCATCTCTTTTTCCGTCTATATAATGGATTAAAACGATCTCAACGTTGTGGGACAAAATGTTTAAAATTTCGTCATGCACCAAGCCCATCTTCATCAAGTGTCCAAAGTTATCATTGCTTGCGATGTCACCATGTTTCTTTGACAATGTCGTTGGTTGCAATGTTCATTTCACCAAGGCCATCTTCACATTGTAGCCTTGGACGCTTTTTATATTTCGGTAAAATATCTAAGTTTCTTATCAAATAAAAAACCATAGTATATCCTCCAGGATCATGAATAACAAACTGGAAAAAAAAATAGTAAATTCAAATACATAATTTTCAGTAAGAACACTTTTTGTTTTTTTTGGTGAACTAACTTTGTTATTGAAGTGTAGGATAGATATGGTTGTAATGTTAGGTTTTTATAACAAGTGAAAGTTACTTTTTTGATGTGATTGATGGTTTGTAGCTCGAGGCAAAATAATATATTAATATTTTTTTTGAAAGAATGTAAACGAAATGTAAAAATAATATATCAATATTTTTTGGTCGAATATCTTGTGATTTGTCAAATCATCACTACATCGAGCTACCAAAAATGTCAGAGAAATTATCTCTGAATAGACGTGAATATTTTTTGTAATTGATCATCATTTTGTTTATCAATATAATATATATTCGAAATATTATTACAATGAAATTAAAAAGATATATACTAATTTTTTTGAAACTAGGCTTTGATCAATTGTATATTTACGTTAAAATAATATAACTCAATTAAAATTATCTAGTAAATTAAATATAAACAAAATATACTTATAAAAACATAAATTTAAAAAAGAATATTAATTAAAAACTATATTAAAATTAAATGTTAAGCTGTTGACATAAAGTGATATTTTTGACTCTCGAGAAGGTACTTTTTCAACACTATAATTAATATCTGACATGTATGTTAGTGTCTTATACATCTATCTTTCAAATTATTTAATTTACTGTGATATTAAGAGAATAATATTATAACACGGTACTAAATAAAATTACAGAGATATTAAATTTAATATCACAGTACATCAAAATTATTTATATAGTGAAAATATTTAAAAATAAAAATTTAAAATTAAACATAATATTTGACAAAACATCATTAAATCGAGACATAAAAAAATGTCAGAGAAAAAATATTGCTGTAGACGCGAAAATTAAAAAAATTAATTGTCAAATTTGATTCTAATTTTAAAAAAATAAAAATAAATATATAATTAATTTTGTTATAATTGTTATTTAACGTAAATATACAATTTACATTCTTAAACTTTAATATTACTTATAAATATTTACTTTAGCCTGATATTAGTTTTTTCCTTATATTTTTTATTTATATATTTTTAATTTTCATCTTAACTATTTATTTTACGTTTTTAAATATTTAGAAAACCATCGTATGTCTAACTCTGATATTAAGAAAACCATCGTATGACTAAAACGTGAAAAGTAATATTTTATTTCAGAGACTTTGATATTAACACAATATCATATATTAGATAACTAACTCTGATATTAAGACAATATCATATATTAAACAAACAAAATTTTATATTTGGAAAAATGTTAATATTTTCTATCAGACATTCATTTTAAAAAACTAATTCTCAAATTGGTTTAGACTATGTTTTAGAGAATATCATATATTAAGAGAATTAAATATGATATTAAGGCAAATATGGTATTGCCTTAAGGCAAATATGGTATTGCCTTAATATCAGATTTAATTGTCTTAATACAGTATATGATAATCTCTAAACAATAGTTACTATTAATATCAGATTTAATAACAGAGTATTAAGTTACTTGTTTAATAGTTTGATATTAAATCTGATATTAATATTAATAAACAAGAAACTCTGATATTAATACAATATTAATATTATTTTAAACAAAACTAACTATTATAAAAAAAGATGTTATTTTAATTATGCTGTAAGAAAAGTTACTATAAATGATGACTAAAAAAAGCAATATTAATGAAAAACTATATTAAAATTAAATGTAAAACTTTGACATAAAGTGATATTTTGAGTCTCGAGGAAGCTCTTTTTCATCACTATAAATTGTATGTCAGTGTCTTATACATCTATCCTTTCAACAGAAAATCAAATGTGATATTAAGACAATACTAAATAAAAATAGTGTCATATTAATTTACGGAGATATTAAATTGTCATTAATATTATTATAATTGTTACATTTAATATAAATATACAATTTAAAATTTATAATTGTTATTAATATTATTATAATTGTTTCAAATATAAATATATAAATATAAATTATATGTTTAGATTCTTTCAATGATATTAATTTATTATTTTTCCTCGATATGCAAACCATCAATCACATCAAAAAAGTAATTTACTCTTGTTATAAAAACCTATCATTAGAACCATATACAGATTCTAAACTTTCGTCACAAAGTTAGTTCATCAAAAATAAAAATTACTGAAAAATTATGTATTTGAATTTAAGTTTTTTTTTTTTTTTTTTTTTTTTTTTTTTTTTTTTTTTTTTTTCCAAATTGTTATTCATGATCCTGGAGTATATGCTATGGTTTTTTATTTGATAAGAAACTTAGATATTTTACCGAAAGTTATATAGATGAAAAAGGGGTATTTCAAAGTTGTATAACTTCATTTGAAATTATCTTTTTCGTCTATTGTATGTATCTTAACAGTAGTCACGCAAGACGTACTAAAACTACATGCGGTGAAGGAATTGCATGATCTAATTCAGAAAAATCATTATTGATTTTCTTCTGAATGAAGATATCGATGATAGCCGTCACGTAGAAGAAGCCGCAACTACAATACAAAAAGTTGGGGACACTTGATGAAGATGGCGTTGGTGCGTGATGAAAGTTTAATTATTTTGCCTACATATGTTTCGCCATGCTCATCAGAATGAGCATGAGTAACATATTAGGCATTTCTGAAGAAAAATATTGGTTGTACTACAAACAAGTCGTTTGAAGGACAACCAATATTGGTTAGCATCTTACTGGTCCGTTCATAAAATTTGAGCACAAAGGAAGAGAAGGACAGTACAATGCATATAAGAGCACAACTTGGAGAAGATACAAATAACATTTTATTGGTATGCCACTTCTGCGCAACATCGTACAACTCCCCAATAACATACCAATAACTAAAACATCCTCCCTCATAAAACACCACTGAAATGTTTTTGAGTCCCTCAAAAATACCACATAAAAAATACACACTCACTCACAATACACAAAAAAAAGAAAAAAAAATGGCTTGAACAATTGCATTGGCTGAAAAACGTTTAGCTCATGGATAACAAGATGCTCTGGTATGGCTAGCACACGAATGGCATGCATTTGGCACATCAATAGCACCCCATACATTGTGCTCTTAGAAATAATATTATTCAAAAGAAATCATGTAATATATAACTTTGTAATATTAATTATATAGCGGAATCATCATCTATGTATTTTTTTTTTTTTTTTTTTTTTTAACTGAAATAACGTTAATCATGTTGAAAAATATACTTGATAAACTATCTTAAGAATATTGTTAATTTAATTTTTTTTTATCTAATGTGATATGTATTTTTTAAATATAATAATTTTCTTTTGATTTTGATTTTTTATCTACGGTGATTTTAGGGTTTATAGATTTGAACTTGACATAAAGTAATATTTTGAGTCTCAAGGAAGTAATGTTCAAGACTTTAAGAGCACTAAGTTCATAAATATCTGACATATATGTCAGAGATATTTAGTTACTTCTTTCTCATATCTTTTGTCTATGATATTAAGTTATTGAGATATTAAATATAATATCACAGTACATCAAAATTATTTATATAGTAAATATTTAAAAATAAATTTGTAAATTAGACATATTTGTTAAAATAAATATTACAAAATCATTGTGATATTAAGACAAAATATTATAAACAAATTTCCATTGCAAATATTTAAGTCTTTGTTTTTCATAATCAAAAAATCATAACCTCGAGACACAAAAAAATGTAAGAGAAAAATATTGCTCAAGACACAAATAAAGTTTTTATATAGTGTAGAAATGTGTTTGAGTTAGTATTTATATAGTGGTGAAGTTTTAAAAATAAAGTTTTTTTTTTTTTTTTTTTTTTTTTTTAATGCAACGGTCAAGTTAAGAAAGTGGGGAAAGTAAACGTCTTAAAAGTCGGTTGAACTCCATATCGGTCGTGGGAATTTTTTTTTGGTTGCTCAACCGATGTTTTTGGGCGTGATTGTGAATATCACAATAATTTCTTAATAATAATATTTTTAAAATTTGTAAAAGTATGTGATTGGATATATCACAATAATTTCATAATAATAATATTTTTTTGGTTAATGAATGAAATGGGTCGTTTGAGCTAGTTATGATTTATCAAATCACTATCACTTAAATATATTGAAAATATAAAGTTAAATTATTCCAATAAAAATATCATAACAAAAACTAATATCATAATAATATCAGAATAATTATTTTAATTGTATTTTAGAATATTAAGTAAGTTAACATACATAAAATTAACATACATAATTTCTTTTTTTAATATCATCTTGTTTTAAAGAAAAAATTAATATCATAGTTAGTTGTTATAATAAACTTAGATAAAATAATATATGATATTTTAGAATATTGACATATCTTTATTTATTTATTTATTTATTTTTTTGACATTTTTTAATATTGATATTAATATCAGAGTTAGTTGTTTTAATATATCATATTCCTCTTTAATATCATAATAATGATATTAAAGAGCAATATCATATATTAAAAGTTGTGTTTGCTGTAAGTATAAGTAAAAGTGAATCAGATAAAAGTCTAACTATAATAAACAAATAAATGTAATTATTAAGTTTTTGTCTTTCCTAACACATACTTTTTACAAAGTCTAAAAGAAGAAGCTCATACAAACGAAATAAAATTTAATATTTTGTATGTTTTTATGACGTTACATATTAATATTTCCTTTAATATCAGAGTCAGTTTGCTTATGACGTATATATATTCGAGTATTTGTTTGTTAAGTAATTTTCAACAGAGATATTTCTTAGATACTATTTATAGTTATTAAAGATTCCTCGAGACGTAAAATACCAGTTTATTTTGTGATAATCTTTAAAGTTGCTTTTGACAATACACAAGACAAATGAATATAATTATTATTTTTCATACTTATAGTTATTTAAAAAATTAAATATAACACTTATTATTTTTAAATTAATATTTAACTACTAAAAATTTTTAACAAATTTAGATTTAAAATTTAACATTTATTATGTCAATATATTATTACAATCATATTATTAACTTACTTAATTACTACTTTGATATTATGTCAATAATAATTGTAGTGATAAACTATTACTCTGATATTATTAACTTACTTAATTACTACTCTGATATTATTAATTTACTCTGAAACAAAGGCTGCTTTTCTTATTTTTTGAAAACTTTAATTGAAAATTTAACGCATTTTTGAAGTTGGAGGGTTTATTTGCAATAAAAAGTCTATTCAGTTACAATATAAATAAGTCTATTCAGTTACAATAAGATACCATCTCTGCTCTAACCCTAATCATCCTCAAAATGTCTCAAACTCCAATTATCAATGAACTCAAAAATGTTTTTGGAACTAATCAACTACACAACTTGTTCAAGTGTTTATTTAATCAAGAAGTTACAGATGAAGAAGGGATTATTCAGTGGCTTGGCGAGCGTAGAACTGAGTTGGTTACTAAGGTTGAAAAGCGTACAGAGGCAATGACTGAGGTATTGTCTCTTAATTTCGATGAAGAAGAAGCTGCGGATAAGATCTATGACTCCCTGAATGACTTCAGGTCATGGAGCGTCAATTGTTGGATTCGCTTGTTGGCATTTTGATTGATATGCGTGCAATTGTCAATAAAAAGAAGGAGCATATCACCAAGATGGAGAAGTTTGAAGATGGAGAAGATGAAGAAGACGGAGAAGATGAAGAAGATGATGGAGAAGATGAAGATGAAGAAGTTTGAAGATGGGTGGTTTGGCTATTTAAATCTTTTTGTTTTAATGATCTTTTGTAGTTTGGGTTGTTGCTTTGTTTGTTGGTTGTTCTAGAAGTTTTTTGCAATTTCGTATTATGTAGTGCGAATTTATGGTTTAAAATTTATAATTCAAGTATATATTAAAGTTAAACATCAAAAAACTAACATTTAGTTGTTAGGCATCTCACAATGGTTAAACAGTAGGGCTAAACTAAACTATGATATTTGAAATCTGTAGGCCTAATTCTGATATCAACAGAATATCATATATTATTATTATGTTTAACATCATTTAATAACTCTGATATTAAGGCAATATATATTAAGACAACTAAACTCTGATATTTAAGATAATATTAATATGTATACGTCATAGGCCTGACTATGATATCAACAGAATATCATATATTAAAACAACTAACTATGATATTAAAGACAATATAAATATGTATACGTTATAGAGCATCTCACAATGGTTAAATAGTCATAACTGAAATAAAACACATCATAACCCTGATAAACATCATAACTTAAGTAAAATTATTTAAGTAATTTATATATATTAAGACATCATAACTCTGATATTAAGATAATATTAATATGTATACGTCATAGGTCTAACTCTGATATTAACAGAATATCATATATTAAAACAACTAACTCTGATATTAAAGACTATATAAATATGTATACGTCATAGAGCATCTCACAATGGTTAAACAGTCATAACTGAAATAAAACATCATAAATCTGATAAACATCATAACTTAATTAAAATTATTTAAGTAATTTAAATATATTAAGACATCATAACTCTGATATTAATATTTTTCTTTTTCAAACATTCTGATATTAAGTCAAATGCTTAAGACTTATCTGGTTTCATTTTTTTCCTACAAATAGTATTTAACACACTTGCAGATCTTTTCAATCCTGAGCTAGAGCTTTCTTTATCGAGTACCTCCACTGTTTCTTTTTTATGTCCCTCTGTATCTATTTCTTCCTTAGCTGTCTTATACATCTTCTCAACTTGATCATCTGGTATATGAGACAATTGATTCTTTCTGCAACCCTTTATATTCTTTAAATAAGTTTCATGAAACATTCTTCTTTGCTTAACAGTAGGTGGTCTGAGCTGCTTCTTCTTAAGTCTCTCAGCAACATATAAGTTCCTTCTTTCTTCCATGTACCTCTTTAACCATTCATTTTTTTCCTCGATAGTGTACACTTGCATGTCTTTCTGAGTTTGCTTGTTAGCAAGCACCATATGTGCATCACATTGAACCCTTTCCTCATCCCAAGCAACTACTAATGCTAATGTTTTAGCTTGTTTCTCAGCATCTTTTCTTTGTTTTTCAAGAAACTTTTGATTCTCTGCTTCATATGTAGCACCTAATTCACGAGCTAGTTTAGAATCTTCTTCAAATGTAGCACCTAATTCCTCAGGTATCTCAAGATCAGTATCTTCAACAAGTTTTCCTTTACCCTTGTTTATATCTTGTGTTGATGATTCTATAGCCCTAACAGGTGTAAAAGAAGGCTGTTGGATACTAATACCCTTAACAATTGGTTTTGATTTCTTCAAATCAATCATCACCTCTGCGACACTAGAAATAGTGTTATGGCCTCCAGCAGCACTTACTTCAACAACCTGTGTATATTCAACTGCTTTACTTTGGTGCTCCAAAACTACTTCTTTACCCATTTTATTCACTACTACAAAGTCATTCTTATCACCAAACTTTCTGCCTCTGCTAAACTTTCTGGAAACTTGTTTTCGACCATTCTCCTTCAAACTTGCTTCATCAGCAGTAGAAATATGAGCAGTAGGAACATTTTCTTTAGCAGTACTTTCATCCGCTGCAATTTCGTCAAAAACTTTTGAAGATTCTATCCACTCGTCTGCATATTTTATCAAACTTTCTTTATGCATATTAATATCATGCAGTAAGATCTTTGTTATATACCTACTTCTCAACACATCCAGCTGAATTTGACGATTTCGGTCATTTCCTTTTAAAAGACCTGTTTCCCATTGTTTGTCTTGATCCTCATAAAGTTCCATATGAATCATTGTATATAATCCACAATTAACTTTATCTTTCCTAGTTCTCCATTTTAGTGGAAGTACTTCAGCCTTTGAATCCAACAAAAGTTCAATTTTCGGAGGATTGTGATGAAGCAAATAGGATGTTAACAAACTTTTCTGTAAAAATAAGAAATTAATGAGAACAACACAAAAAATATAATGTTGTCTAAAATTACAATCATAATCAAAAAAATAAAGCAATTCTTACCACATAATCAAAAACATGCTTGTATTTACCATCATATGAAGCATCTGACTTACTGTTGTCTAAAATTACAGCACGACCATTTGTAATGTTGAAAACTATTACATAATAGTGCTCATATGCAAGAATTGGAAAGAAGACCTATTAAAGTGAAATTAACATTAAATAAACATGATTATTGTTATGTTAATATTAGTAATAGAGTACATCAGTAAAAAAAAAACTGATTAAAAAAATTAATGTCAATATTACCAGTTCAATTTTCTCCATTGACATAGCTTTTTTTTCATTTTGAAACTGATCTTCAACGTAGCTTCGAAACATTTGAGAATGGCCTTTTATATCTCTTTCATATTCATCCAGA
>BPTQ01000002.1:29067313-29068808 GCA_019973895.1 Chrysanthemum seticuspe | reverse complement strand
GACTGATCCTACAACAAGACGATCGATAAGACATCGATCGCCATAAGGCTCGATCGATGCTCGATTCGTCATTGCTGCGTTCAGCCTTAGTATTTGCATGTGATCATTTTCTATGATGTGTTTTTCGACAACTGAGGATGACATGCCTTTTATTTATTCATCACAATCATGATAGCCCCTCACCAATGAACCTACCATTGTCAAGATTTCATTTCCTTGGAAAATTGAAAATTTTACTTTGAGCTCTAAAATATGGACGGTCATTCAGTGTAACAAGCCTCGTGAATCAATTGCAGTTTCCCTTGGCATGAGGCAGGTTGTTATTGGTAGTTGTATTTATCGTGTTGCTCATAATTATGAATATATGATTGTGTTATTTGATTTGATTGCTAAAGAATTCAGAGCCATAGACTTACCATATAAGATAAGATTTCTAGTCCCTGTACCTGTACGTTTCATCATATCTAAGCTAAAGGGGTCTCTTGTTGTGATTGTACCACGTAGAGAGGTCAAAGTATGGAAGATGGAACCTGATTGTTCTTTTACACAGCTATTTACTATTAACACACCTCTTTCATATATAAGTGATATAGTTGGATTTAGGAAGAATGGTGAACTTCTGGTTGAAAAGGATTCTGCGCTTGAAGTTTACGATCCGTGCTCACATCACATCAATAATCTTGGGTTTTCTGGACAATATTTGTCATTCTTCGTTAGCTTTTACAAGGAAACACTGCATCTCCTTGATCACTCGGATTCTTGCATATATCCTTAAATTAATTGATCACTATATTAATGCACCTGCATTGGACTTCCCACCATTCAAACCAATTCACATGACCCTTACAAATCCTCTGGTGACATCACCTGTTTTACTTAGGAAGTTAAATTATGAAACATATTAAGCAGTGGCGGAGCCATGATATTGAAATATGGGGGCAAAAAAATATTGACGTAATTTTTTTTAACAAAGAAACAACAATGAACTTAAGTACTTAACCGACTAAATATTGCATAAAAGAGCTTATATTGTGCTAAAATAACAACAAAACACACCTTATTTTGCGTGAAAACGGCAGCCAAACAGCAGCCATAAACCACCAAAAAATCGTAGTGTAACATCATAATCCAAACAACATTACAATAACATCCAAACACCCTAAATGCAACAGCCAAACACCTTAATTGCCGTAACCAAACATCACCAAAAATCAGCATAGACAACACCAAAAACAGCATTTAGCAGCAAAAACAGCCCCAAAAACAGCTTTTAGCCTTCAAAACGTGCCAAAAACCTATTTATAATGTGAAAAAAACAATATATATTAACAAGAAAATGTGTACATCATGTTTGAGCATAAAAATTACAAGAAAAATGCTTACCTTGAGCAAATAAACATTTTAAAGATGTCCTTTACGATTTGTCATATTTTGGAACCGGCTCGTCATAATACAATTATACAAAAGCTACTGCCATTTTTTTAAAAATAAATGA
>BPTQ01000002.1:29024813-29062313 GCA_019973895.1 Chrysanthemum seticuspe | reverse complement strand
ACACCAACCATGAAACGTTTTCCTAATTAAAACCTTCAAATAACCTACCGCCATTATGAATTTGAAACATTTTATATGTTTTATATATAGATCTACAAAATTATTTTATGTCTAAAAAATGAGAAGCCAACAAAATCATAAGCGAAAGCATGACCAGATATCCAACATAAGGTCTCGACCCACCAACAAAAAGTGTAAATTCCCATTTGTGTATGCAAGCAGAAAAAATGAGAAAGCAAAAAATTAATTAGCCAAGCAGAACGTAAGGATTACCAGTGGGAAAAGACGAGTTTCCATAGATCAGATGAGAACAAATGAATTGCCAGTGGGGGCGGCTGCCGGCGGAGTCAGCAGAGGAAAACCGATCACCGGCGGCGGAGGTGGGTAGTTGTGGACACCTTGAAATGTTTCATACTGTTGATCTTGACGGTGCTCATCGTGCTGCTGACTATAATCTTTATCTGATTCACTCATTTTTTGATTTTTAATTTTTAATTTTTATTAATATTTTTTAATAGAATTTGATGATGGTAGTAGGTTAAAGAGAGATGAAAATGAGGAGGCGTGAAATTGAATGTGAGAAACAGAGATGACCTTTTCTTTCTTTTCTTTTCTTCTTTTATTTCGCTAACACTGTGTTCTTGAGAAACAATCATAAAAGAAGAGAAAAGAAGAGAAGATACATCACTTCTCTTCTCTTCTTCCCACTTCTTCCCAAAAGTGGGCGGATCATCTCATACAAAAAAATAACACTCCATCTTCTTCCCAGATCTTCCCTCTTCTTTTCTTTTCTTCCCTCAACAGATCTTGAGAACACGTTATTTTTTTCAGATCTTTCAGCTTCTTTTCTTTTCTCTTGTTTAGTAATCTTGCGAACATAGCGTAACTGTCATTAGTATTTTGCTATATTATAGGGCCAGTTACTAGAAATAAAATTCCTATATTACCCTTCCTTTCATTACTAAATAATTCTTTATATTTTACTTTATTACCATTATGCCATCATTCATATCAACCATTGATAAAAAAATGAATGGATCAGATCGGTTCTCGCAGTTCTCGACCTTTTCTTGGTTCTTAAAATAACCCTACACTATATATATATATATATATATATATATATATATATATATATATATATATATATATATATAGGGGAGAGTTAACGTGAGATCAAGCTTAAAGTTGTAAAAATAAGATCAAGTCTAAAAAACTACTAAAACATTTATAAATAATAATTTTAGCAATAAAACACATAAAAATAATATTTTAATATAAATTAACATTTTAGCAACTAATAACCAAATGATACATGAGTTTGGATTAGTGATACACCTGATACACATTACACTAATAAATATTCCAAAACTGATACACATACAAAAACCTGATACACATTACACTTCTAATCAAAGTGTATCACCTAAGTTTCGTAAATTTTAAAAAGAAATCTATCGAAAATTTAACAATTTTAGTTGTAGACTTGTAGTTAATTAAAAATGTATTTTTGTTGTAAGGAGAATGTCGCTTGTCAAATTTTAGTTGGATCTCATTTTAACAACTTTAAGCTTGATCTTATTGATCTAGATTATATATATATATATATATATATATATATATATATATATATATATATATATATATATATATATATATATATATATATATATATATATATATATATATACTACATAAAATAGAAAAATGGTCAACATTGGAATATGGAAAAGTCAATATGTGGAAAAGTGGAAAACTTATCTTTGGTAACTTAGAAATTTTTACTGCATACGTTTGGTAACTTACAAATTGACTTACAGAAATGTGAACAAATTCTGGGCAGGAAGTGAAATATTTGAATAGAAGTTTTCACCTTCTTGTAAGGAAATTAATAAAGGAGAAGGTTCAAAATTCTGAAAGTATATATATGGTAATGATGTTTTCACCTTCTTGGCTATATAAACAACCCATTGTATAAGCAAACCCTGCGTATTAAAGCCGTGAAGAAAAATGGAAATGACAGATCAAAGGAATGTTGATGATTTTGAGGTTGGTTTTTCTTATATACGTACCGATTGAATTATCTCAATAAGTATGTGTTCGATTTTGAATTATCTCAATACGTACCGATTGTTAGAGTTGAATTATCACATGTTACAATTGTTTGCAATTAGATTTTGATCTTTTCACGTTCTATTTTGAATGTTAAACGAAACACTTGTCACAATATCGTATATCGTTAATTGTCAGCCGCTAGGAACCGCTGCCGCCAGGCGCGGGTACTCGCCTATATATATATATATATATATATATATATATATATATATATATATATATATATATATATATATATATATATATATATATATATATATATACATACTTTATATATAAGAGGAGGCATGCCACGTCATAATACCACTTGGCATCCCATAATGCCACGTCATATTTCCATGTCATCATTCATGCCACATAATCATATTAAAGTCCCACTTGGCATCAACATTCCATGACATTTTTATGAACATCGTCATAAATCTATGTCATCATTGGATACATGTGGCACTTTTTTTAAATTTAATTTGATTTTAGTGTTTTTATAATTTTTAATTTATAAAATTCGGATATGTTTTAGTGTTTTTATAATTTTAAATTTATAAAATTCGCTTTTATTAAAAAAAGACATTCATTGGAATCGAACCTTGGCTCATTGTTAACTTATTTAAACACCTAACCAATAGACTAAACTGTTTTTTGATTTATATATTCCAAAAGAATAAAAATAAGGAGATGTAAAAATAAATCTGTATTTTAGGCCCAATCCGAATACATGCAAGGTAATATAAAAAAAAACCCTAATGATCTCTCCAAACCTAACGCAACCATCATTAATCCACGATTCTTTTTGTTTTATGGTTCATGAATTATGTTATTCAGATATGTGCAGAAATTGTTGCTGCTTTACCATGGAAATTAATTGTGTATGTCACTCACCATCATCGTGATCATGTTGATGGTAAGCAATAACAATAGTTAACACTCATGATTTATATTTTGATTTACTATCTCTAAGAATCAGAAGCAATTTTTGCTTTGATGCTCTATTTACTGTTTATGTTTATGTTCAGGTCTTTCCACTGTCTAGAAGACCAATCCTGATGCTTGTCTTTTGGTCCATGAAAACACCATGAATTGCATTATCAAAGGTTATAACTTATATGATTAACAAGCAAAACACCGAAGGCCTTTTTACATATTGTTGTTTAGGCATGATTTCACTTTAATTCATGTAATATTCATAAATTCTTTATTTTTTTTTGTTTTGGGGATGTAGATGATTGGTCTGGTGATTGTACGACAGTTTCAGGAACATAAAAGATCTGCATTGGCGGGGAGAGATTGAGAATTATTTTTGCTCCAGTAAATAATTACCACTTGATATCATTATGTATTTAATCAAGTTTACTCTTTGCTGTTCGAATTAGTTTGTTTTATTTCTCAATGTTCTATTCATTTTTAGTTTATTTTGTATAAGAACTGAAATCAAAATTTTAAGATATTTGACAAAAGTGTAATTTTGATATGTAGGGGAATACAAATGGACATCTATCATTGCTTCACGTTAGCACTAATTCCTTGATCGTTGGTGATCATTGTGTGGGGTAAGATGCTTCAATATGATATATGCTAGATAAGATATAACTCGGGTGAAGCAATCATATGCCATATTAGTAGTGATACTGATTATAACTATTTTCTATAGACAAGGAAGTGCCTTCTTGGACATCAATGCTGGTGGAAATATGAGTGTAAGGGCACTCATACTTTATAAATTGTTCATGCAAATAAAATATTTGCTATTTCTTCAATATAACTTTTACACTGCCATTATAAGTGTATTCGTTAGTTAAGTTCTTTTGCAGGATTACTTCCAATCCTGTTACAAATTTATATACCTTTCACCAAATACTTTGATTTCCATGCACGGGAGGGTTAACCTGTGGCCAACACATGCTTTGTGGATATCTCAGGTATGAAATGCATATCGATTTGATATTATTTTCCTTTTTTTTTTTCTATCGTAAGGGTTACAGGCCAAGTTAACTCTTAGGTAGATTAGTAGTAGAATTGGCTAAATGAGTATGTGATCATTATGGTCAGTAAGTCAAATCTATATGTGTTATTTCTCAGGAACTGAAGAAATAGAAAAGATACGATATTAAAGGCAATAGAAGCAGGTTCAAATACTCTGTTTGACATTGTGGGGTATACATATGCTGAGATATGTAGTTTGCTCAGTAGCCCAGAGTCACATATGCAAAAAAAGGATTGTTGTTTTTGCGGGAGGGTATGTATGTCTATTTATATATGCAACTTCTTACTTATTTAATCTAAAACACGTAATGATAAAGATAGCTTGAGACACTGTTTGGGACTGTAATTGATCCTTGATTGTTCCTTCTGTTTAATCATTGATCGATGGAAATGTGAGTTCTTTACCTATAGTAGATGCATTGACCGCTTATGATTTTTTTATTATTTTTTTTATTTTTATTTTTTTATTTTTTTACTTCCATGATAAACTTAAAATGATTTAATTTATGGTTGATGCAGGTAATTGATTGGAGCTTGCAAAATCAGGGAAAGATTCTCTGGTCTAGAGAATTGCAACATGTATGCAGTTTTCAGCCCTTTAAAATGGCAAAAATGATTATATAAATCATTAATTTGAGTGTGGCTCATTATGTAGGTTCTGCTTTTTTGGCAAGAATGGTAGTAGCATTTTTGTGGCCAAGCGCAGTGGCTTGCAGAACATGTTTGGCACAACATTCACCATCTTACAGGGGTCTGCAACTATTAAAATTATTTTTTATTTCCTAAGCTGTAACCATGACACAATATGTTCAAATTGGTAGGAGTGTTGCTGGAGAAGCTTCTCAGCATAACACAAAAGAAAATTAAGCATAAGGTATATAACAACCTGAAACTTGAAAATATGTATTCGAAATTTTCACCTAATAAATTGTGATACAACTTTAAAATATACGTATGATATTCGAACTATTATAAGCATATGGTGAAATTGTCATACTTTTATTTATTTATTTATTTTTCTAAGCTCAAACTCTATCATACATTAACTAGGCTTGTAGGACCAAGTACAAATTTTATGTTGGTACACACATGCACATCGTGGGTATGATAAAATTTATTTGAAATGTTGATAAGATTTGGTCACCCAAACTGTTCCATATGAATCGGCCACTTCCCTTTTATTTTGCCCTCATTCATTATCCATTTCATAAGTAGATCATCACATTTTTCCAATCACCCAAAACCCTAAATATACTTATCATTTCGGCTGTCCTCTCTATTGCTAAGAAGATTAAGGTACGAGGCGTAAAAGGGTGGTGATCGGCATTGGCACACAAGCTGTGGCGATCGTAGTGGTTTTCTTTTTGTGTAATCGTGTGCTTTGGAGTTTGAAGGTGGTGGTTCTTGGTTCCTTGTCTCTTGTTCTATTCGTTAGTCCGACTACGGTATTTCCCTGCAACACTCTCCTCGTTTTGACGTTTCATTATACGACTAGTCACATGGAAATTTAACACTAAAACTAATATGTCTCGTTTAATATGACCATACGTATGAACCTTGTAGTTGCATGAAATAAAGAAATGTATAACATATTAAATCTCTATTCAGTTGTTTCTTTTTCGAATACGTTTGATATGTTTTTGGTGTTTCATTAGAGCATACATTTGAATATGGGTCATGGGTCAAATAGCAAGTAGATGTACATGCGTCCGTATAAAAAAAAAGGGAATCAGATTGTAGTAGTATGCATGGTCAAAAGATTTAGGATTATATTGGTCTAGCATGTATTTGATGTGAAATTAGTTTTCGTTGTAGTTGCTGCATGAATATGTGATAATATTATTTTGGTCGAATAAGAAGCTAGAGATAGATACTATAGTAAGCAAAAACTCTATTGAATGGCTATCATTCAGTTACAAAAACAGGAAAACGAATAACATTGTATAAATCATGACCATATACTAACATACATGTCGAGTGCAAACAAAGTAGCTATACGAGTATTGAAAACAAGTGAAATGGTACTACTGTACGCATGGTTTTGCAATGAATACATGTTAAATATGTGATATTTTCAACCCTTATCTTTAAAAATGGTCACATGCAAACCTTGATTTATCATGAATTGACACTTTGCACCTTAGACTATAATAGAAATATTATAGAATGTTTAATATTTAGTTATTTGTCTTAATAAACCCTAAACTTTAATAAGTTACACTTTAAACCCTCAATTATTATAAGTTATTATATTTAACTCTACATTGACTAATTAAGGATATGAACCTTAAAGCTACTAATTTAGGAAACTTATTGAATATGAAGGTTACTTGATTCGGAAAGTTACTAAAAACGGAAAGTTTCTAAAAATATAATGAAATCTTAATATGAACAATGACGAATATAAATAGTTTCTAAAACTTAAATCATTGTTATGTAGATCCACGAAGGAGGGGTTAACTTATTCTTTCTGCGTTCAAGTGTTTGATTTGCTGTGCTAAGGTACAGATATTCTTTCCCTTTTCAGTAGGGATATCTTTGTACGTTCTGATCCTTTGATATGATCCTTTGCTATGATTCCCCTATGATAATCCTTTGTTTGCTTTCTGAATTGATTCGTATACTATGATTCTTCGATATGATTCATTCCATTTTGACTTCAGTATGATATGTTATGATATGATTCAGTTACCATGATTTGTACGCTTATAATTCGGTATGATTTGGATATGATTATGATTTGTACGTTCTGCCCCTTTTGTTACGAGCCAACTAGCCATGGAGGTACCATGGCCATGTCATTGATGGCACCAATGGCATGACACTATCTGGGGCGGTGTGATTAGTCCCCGGCGTCCCCATTATGATTTGATATGATATGATTTGTGATTTGTGGCGCCTTATTTGCATATGTATACCTGTCTAGCTAACGGGGTACATATTGCCTTTTGTATGTTTGGGGGGCGTATGGATGCATCCTAGGCTTATGATTTGATATGATTCGATATGATTTGGTATGATTTGTATGGATTTGGCGTTTGGGCTGTGCGTGCCTTGCACCCCCTCTCGCACTTTGGTACTTGTGAGGTCTCCCCTCCCTGGACCCTTTTGTAAGTAGTGTCCTTCATGTGGCATGTTGGACGCATAGGATTACTTGCTCGTGGGCATCTTTCATTTGTGATTCATTATACTTCTTTGAATTATGTATTCGTATGTTCGTTGTGTTCTCCATGTGGCATGTTGAACACCTTTGGCTTTGGTATTTCGTTATGTTCTCATCTTGACCTGATCCTTTTGCTTATGACTTGTCATTCACTTGGATTTGTTAGCTTTTGCTCATTTGATACGTATACCTTCATTCAGTTACTCGTTTGACCTTTTGTTCATTCAGAATCCTTATCTAGTCCATCCAACAACTATGTGGCATTATTGTTATTTGATTTTATGATGCTTTCATTCCATACATTATGAATACCAAACTTATGTTATCAGACTTTTAATTCATATGTTTATAATGCTATGACATGAGTATGTGATTCTCTTGTTTATTATGTTGATGTATGACTACGTGATTTGCCTACTCTCCATGCTGATATGTGATTACCTGAAACACTTGTTGCCATGCTAGTATGAAATTATCCGGTTACCATGCTAAGATGTGCTTATGTGATTTGTCTAGATGCCATGCTTTTATGTAAATATGTGACTTAGGGGCTTTTGGTGATGTCCTTATATATTTACTTCTTAAGTTATAATTATCATTTAATGTACTCTCTGCTAATTATTAACCTGCCATGATTACATTTACGCACATGATTCTTTGCTGACAGAAATTGATTTGACTTATCGGTGTACCTATTGAACTGTTTAGTTGCCGTGTTATAATCTTGCTTAGTATTACTACTGGTGATGCTACTTGGTATAATGACCGTACAGCTTGTCGTTGTTATTTATCTGTCTGGAGTGATTGCCATGCTTGAGCTATATTATGTGGTTTCTTGCCTGCTTATAGAGTATAGTTTAGCTATATGTATTTGATTTGCTGCCCTGTTTGTTTTTCCATATCATGTTGTTAGTTGTTCCGCTGCTTGATATACTCTTACAATATTTGGTTACATGTTTATCTATGATGCTGCTTTTTATCTTTTATGTGATTCTTTGAATGCTTGAGTAGTTGTATGTGTTTGTATGTATTCGTAGATGTACTATTTGCTATGAGGTTTCTTTGATTTTATTCTTGGTGGATATATGTTATGATGTTTGCTGCAGGTTTCTCATTTACTCATTCCTTTTCGTTCATTCGTTACGATTTTGTTATTACATTTTGATTTGTTTCGTACCTTTGTTATATTTATCTTTTGATTTATGCTATATCTGTTCACTGAGCTTTGTAAGCTCAGCCGCCTTTTCTTTTTCTGTGGCCGCAGGTTCTAGTAGGGCTATGGGCAAGAGTGAGAGTTGGAACTTAGAAGACATACCCTATTTTGATGTTTCACTTAATTATGGATTTATGTTTCAGATTTGTATTTCTATTTTGGATTTGTGGTTGTATTTATCATTTTGGAGTTATGATGTTCATGACTTTATTTTTATTTATATGATAAGACTTCCGCTTGCGTTACTATATGCTTTGTATGACACCATAATGTGGCCTTCTGACCCGTATCGGGTTGGGGTGTTACAAGGTAAGTGAACATTCTTCATGTTGTTTCACACTCATGTGTCCAAACTTATAACCAATTATGCAGCGGAAGTATGCGATAAGCAGCGATAGGTTCAGCTTTTTATATAGTTAAAATATATTTATGGCTTTTAAATGTACATGTATAAACAACCGATTTACTAATTAGGAAAACAAATTATGGCTTGTAAATGTAGAGTGTGGCGACGTGGAATACCTTGAAAGTTTTAACGATCGGCTGGAAATAAGATATGTTTCCAGTATTGAAGGCGGGCTACAATACTGCTTTATGTTGTAAAGGACCATTGATGAGCTTAGATAAACCTACGAAGGAAGTGCGACAAAGTTCAGTTGCTGATAAGATATATGAAAGCATGATGATTTTACGTGCTCAAGATGTTCTATCAGGTATCAAGACTTACGTGAACCATAACAACACTCACCTTTCTATCTTGCAATAAAAGTTGAAGCATAAAATTATTCCACCTGTTTTTAAGCTTGGAGGTCTAGGCCGGTGGTTTTTGATCTTGCTGCAGGGGTCATTTGTTATTGCAACGAAGAAACTCTTTGGGCAGGTAAAAGATAAATTTTTTTGGCAATGTAGTAGTTATTTAAACAATGCGTGTATGTGCAAAAATATATACATAAAAGCCTTTTGTAGTAACCATTAACCTATTGTCGTTTACCTTTTAGCAGCAACTAACGCGGTCACTGCAACGGATGCTGGTGAAAATAACAACAATAGGCCCAAAGATTACAGTAAAATTGAGGCTTCGGCTGACAATATTAAACAAGACCAGTGTACAGATCCATGTATTGTTTACACCTAATAATCATGCATTTAAACCCAGACTATACCTTACATTGGTTTATTTAATAAGTTCCTATGATATGTGATCTGCGCCAAACAGTCAAGTCAAACAGACTTGAAACAGCTCAGACACAAATACAATTAAGTCCTGGAGAATAGATTGAATTCCCGGGTCGTTTAGTCCCAAGGAGACTCAATGGTGTGTAAAACTGATTCAGATGATGGAATGATCACTAAGGATAGTGATCTGTAAAGGTTATGATTAGGAATTACACTACTGATTGATTTGGAATAGAATTGGACACAGAATTGGAAAGCACAACAACCAGATCAAAGAAACGTAAACGTAAGTTTTAAAAACTACGTATACGCACAAAATAAAAATTGAAAACTAAAAAGTAAAAGACCTAAAAATATAAAAATGACATTTTTGGAATCCTAAAAATAAAAGAAAAATATTAGAAAAAGAAAATAATTTTTAACATTATTTAATTAATTATTATTAATTAAAAACTATTTTAACTATTTAATAAATACTCTAAAATGAAAGAAAATACAAAATAAGGCTAGAAAAATAAACTTATGATTCTGAAAAATCTAAAATACTATAAAACTAATTTTAAAACTAAAAATATATTTTTCACACTTTTTATCTAATTATTATTAATTAATTATTATTTAAAATACACTTAATTACTAGAAAATAGGAAATGAACTTGGAAAAATAAAATTTTAACTTTGAAAAATCTAAAATATGATAAAACTAATTTTAAAACAGAAAATATATTTTTTAGACTTTTTAATTATTTATTACTAATTAATTACTATTTATAACTAATTAAAATTATAAAAAAATACTAAAAAGATAAAGAAAAATCTGAAACTTTTTCTAAAAATCCTATAAGATGACAGAAACCTAAGAAAACTATAAAAACAAGATTTGCTTATTAATAAGTTGAAAAGAAAAATTAAAAAGCTAAAAAATCTTAAATAAACGCTATCACTATTTTTATATTGATGTTTTTGTGATTTTATTTTTGAAAACTACTTATATACTAATATAATGAAACTTTAATAAAGACAAAAAATTTACAAAAGCCAAATAAGCAGTTTTGATTGGCTTATGATCCAACAGTTGGGTTATGAGCTTATTTGATGGAAATAAGCTCAAACAAGCTTGAACTCTGAAACAGAAGCTATATTGATATGAAGTTAAGCTAAAACAACCAACTAGAAGCTAAAAGACACAAACACTCAAACTGCTAAGCTCAAATAAGCCAATAAGCACTTAGGCTGATTGAGATGAAAAACAGAAACTGGGACAGACTTTGAGCTTATAGCAGCCCTAGTAAACAAGCCCAAAAGTGAAAAATTAAACTTGATACTTCAAGAGGACCATGTTGGCTTTCCAAAGAACCAGATAACACAAGAATTGGACAAGTAATAAGCTCTGTGAGCTTTTCAATTTGGTGCCAAGAACTGTGCACAGGGCAGTTTTGTGAAACAGGTGCCTCAAATAAGCAGTCTAAAAAGCACTTAAAAAGCCAAGAAACTAAGAGCTATCATTTTTGTATTTTTCTACACCAACTAAACTTTGATTCCCCAAGAGATTATAAACTGAATCTATGTAATAAACCCACAGTGAAAATCCCAAGTTTATTCAAAAACGACCATTTGAAATTTTGACTTTTTGAGAAAAACCAAAAGGTTGACCAAAGTGAGATTTAAACTGATCTAGATCACTGAATATGTTGTTATAAAGTGTATTGAGACTAACTTGAGCAATATTATCAACTTTTGAACACAAATCAATGATCTTGGATCATGAATCTGTCAACAGTAACTGCAAGATAAGATCCAAATGAATTTTTGACTTTCAATGAAACAAGACTTGTTTACTTGACTTGTATGAGTTGTTTAGAACTACTTAGACAGATTTCCAACCAAACCAAAGATCAAAACACCTTGAAACACAATAAACCAAACACACCTTTAGGATGACTGTTAAGAACTTTTTCACATCAAATCACACTTGTAAAACATGAACTTGAGTTCAAACCTTTAATAATCACTTATTAAGACTTATGAAGCCTAAATCAACAATCAAAACAACTTTAATCTCAGAATTAATGATTATACCATTTTGACTATTGAAACTGAATTTTTGCAAAATGTGAAATGAAAAGAACAAGCTATTGATTTTTTAGTTTATACACACTTAAATATGATTAGTGAACTCACAGAAACAGAGATATAAACTATTTAAGCACTACAACAGTAAATTACCAATTTAATCAAAAATGCTTACAAGTAGTTTCCAAGAGCCAAACTGAGAACCAAGATCTAAAACCAATCCTAAATGCTCTCCACAGAGCTCTAAACCAAGGCCATCCAGTATCAACCTTGCTCCAGCATTCTTGTGCCTTTCACCATGATTTTTGATTTTTAAAGTATTTAATGGCTATTTTTGGTGATTTTTTATTTTAACTTCTAAATTTGTTTTATTTGTATCTAAAAGCTTTATTAAGCTTTCTTGGAGCTTAAGTGACTTAATCTAGTCCATACATACAACTGAAAACACCATTTGCAACAACATGAGATTTTTGAATTTGAGGAAAATTGCATAAGATGAAATACAACATGATGCTTGAATTAAACCTTCACAAAAGCTTTCTTATAACAGAATAACTTGAAATACAAAGTTTTTAAACTTAAAACATAAACTGAAAGTGGAAATTAACTAAAACGACTTGAAAATTAAATATTACACTAGATAGGTCTTGTACAATGCATCTTCATCCTACTTTATAGACTTTAAGCAATCCCACATGTCTTCTGAGACTTTCCCACCAAACTAGAGCCATTGGATCACTCAAAAGGATCATAACCGTCCACATGTATTTTGGCGCCAAAATTTCTTCAAGCAGGTTTTTATCATTAATTGAGTTTGATTGAAGTAATTAAAGGTTTTTGGAGTGTATAGGAGGGTGGAGGAGACAAGGAATGGGAAGGGGTTGAAATTTGGTGAAAACCATGACTGGTTTTGAGGTAAACAGAAATGGGAGAGGGACTGCTACAGTAACCAGTATTTTGGGCGCGTTTTTTCTGGTTTTTGACTTCTGTTGACCACAGAGTTAATATCATGGGGGTTCAAAAAGGGTGTGGCTGGGGTCAAAGGACATTGTGACCTGGCTCAAGGTTCATGGCTCAAGGGTCAAAAACAGTTGGGCTTGGATAGTGGATTTGTATTTTGGGCTTGAGATTGGGCTTTGGATAATGTAAGTGTCCGTTTGGTTTATTTAAGGACAAGGACCCATTTTGCAATTTTGCCAAACATGAGGGACTGAAAGTGATATTTTTCCAATGCTCCCATAAGGACCAAACTTGACTAACTTTGATAAAACAATGACCCTTTTTGCATAAAATCTATTTTTAAAGGTCCAAGGACTATTTTTGCAAATTTCCAAAGTTAAGGGACCTTTCTTGCCAATTGACCAAAGAATCATTCAAGGATCATTTTAAACAACTTAGAATACTTCAGGGACCTTGAATGATAAATTTTCACATTTTTGAATTTCCAGGGACTAGATTTGACAACTTTTAAAACTCGGGGGACTAAAACTGCCAATTTTGCAAACTTGATACATTTTTCATCTGATTTTGATATTTTTGCAATTAAAACACATAAAACACTGGTTTGTGATAATTTGATCATTTTGATGTGTTTTTGAGCGTTTTCAGATGATTTTGCAGTTTAGAATACACAAAAATGATGAGTATTTGGAAACTCATCAATATGCGTAGAGGAGATGCTTTGTTGGTGGAAGTTGCAAACATGGGTGATGTGAGATTGAATGAAGGGAGTAGTAATGATAGAGGCCGAGGTTCTAAGAAACGGAAAGGCAGAGGTGATGCTCCTTATGACAGTCGAGGTTTAGCTCATTGGCCAGAGCATCTTTGAAAGTTTCTCTGGAAATGGTATTACTATATTCTTCTTGATTGATATCTAATCGACTGTGAAAGAGAATAAGCCCTACTAACGATTAAAGAATGTTTATATATAATTCTGATTTTAGGCCATCTTGCTATCATGCACAACTGTATGTACCTGATACTTGATTAGCGGTTCTGCATTTTTCAAAAGTAGTTGACGTTGCATTAGTGAAATGTTTTTCCAAAAAGAGAAGTTCACGTCTGTGTCATTTTAATAAAGCAACATACGTTATGAGAGGTCTTAAAGATTTTTGTGCTTCAAACAACCTGCAGCAATTGAGAAACCATAAAAATACACATGACTAAAAGGGTAGTACTACTTGAAGTGAACATGATCAATTACATACACATAAAATTTGTTGCTGACAATTTTATCTTTTTTTCTCTTGGTTTCTTTCCCTCTGCAGTTAATTTTGTACCTCCATCAAATTCATTACATGTGTCTCAGACTGAAAGCAAACTAGCGAATGCAGTTGAGTCACTGAAAATGAAGCAGGATGACATGGAAAATATTCAAAAGGTGACAAAACTCACCTCAAAACTTGATCATTAGTTATAATTACTAAAACCTATTTCCATGATAATGATACAAATTATCTTTATCTTTTTGTCTTTAATAAAAAAGATCATAATAAAGCAACTGAGCTTATTTTAGTATGAGAGTCGAAAAAGGTCATGGTTGTAATATACATGTAACTTGCAAAACTGAACCTTTATTATCTAAATGGGTAGCAAAGCTTTCTAAAGGTTAAATATGAAAGCTCAGCTAACAAAGAAAATAATAATTTGTAATACACATTAAATATTTTATAATATTTAAAATTAAATATTTAGCTTAGCTAATCTATACATATATATGAGGCTACATATGCCACATGTATAATGCTTACTAGGCATTTTAATGTTGACATGGCACACCCTATTATGAGCTGGAAATAGTGATGCGGCATATTATCCGTTTACACAATAAAAAAAAGTTGCATCATGCAATGTTCAAACCTGGGTTTAGTGGTACCATACAAACGCCTCATCCACTAAGGCAAACCAGATTTTGTTTTTATTCTTTTACTTCCAAAGTGATATTCCTTCTTTCAATATACCATCTCCATCTTATAAACTTAAAATTCAATGCCAGTCAAAACAATAAATCATTCTGCCCAATTCACTCGCTCTTTCCTAAATAAACTCACCCAAAATTCAAAACGCATACCCTAATTCAAATACAGATTGTTACATTACTATCAAATTTTTTTCCTCATCATATCTTCATTTATTCATGGATGAATTAACCATTTTTTGATTCTTTGCTGGAAAAAAATTGTGATTCTTTTCCTCATCATCTTCATTTATTCAAGAAAATGAAGCTTATTTTAGTCATTTTTTTTTGATATTTTGTAGGTATAATCTGATTGAGGAAGATTAACCAAGCCGGAACTTAATGATGATACACCAACGGTACAATTTTGGGATCTATTGAATCTTAATAATTTTTTTTGTATGTTCATCGGTTCATGTATCAGGTTTCTTTTCAATTCAAATTGGGGATCTATTGAAGGTTAGTAGTTCATTGAAGATAAAAAGCTACATTTTTTCATCATTAATTGTTTAATTTGCAAATCTTTAAGTTGCATTGTGGTTAATTGATTATAAAGCTAAAAAAATATGCTATTCCAAACACCCACTAAATTTTGTGTTACATTTATGCAGTAGTTTTTTTTTTGTTATATGTAGATATGAGCTTTTTGTTTCGAGTGGCGGAACATCGAGAGGATTGCGTTAGGTTTGGTGAAGCCGTTTGTGACTCATTTGAAAGTTGCCGAGGAACAAGTGGTGTCGGCTTTGCAATCTATTACGCTTCAAGTGGATATTCGTAATAATGTCGATACATGGTTCAAAAAGGGAACATTGGAGAGGTAATGCAGTTTTCTTATAAATTAGTAATTTATGTTCGGATTGTAAGTCCATTGCATTTAATTTGTCGTATTTCCAGGTTTTAGCGTTTAGTTAGTACACATGAGGTCTTAGAGCTTGTGAGCACTTATGATGTTGAGATGTCTCAGATAGATGCAACATGCATGATGTATTAACAAGTATGTGATTTGGGACAATGGAATCCTACATTTGAAAAGTTTAAGCATATAAGTTTTCCTGATAATAGGTTTTTTAAAATGCTTGCAGGGATCGTCAGACCAGCTTTCCTGATAATAGGCATTTTACACATCTAATATTGTAGGTGACGTGTTGATCGCTTAAGTGGGATGGCCAGAACGGTATTAAAAGGTATATAATTTTCATGCTTTATCCTTGTAAGCCTTCCATTAAGCCAGGTTAAAGATGTGGATCTCATTGCATCCTTTTTTGTTTTCTTTTATTCCATAGGTCTTTTTAGTTTGCTTACCTACTTTTTCTCTGAAAACAGGATACACATATGTGATTATCAGCTTGCCTAGCAATGTCAGACCACCAAAAGTGAAGCTGGTAAGTTTTTAACAGAAATTTTTATGGTACATTTATTTGGAAACAATTAGCCTCACATGTTTAGGATTAAGATAATGGAACTTGTGTATATTGTTCTGGCTTTAGCCATTACCATGGAGTTAGTATTATCAAGTTATGATAATAATAGGATTCAATTGTTAAATGTATTTAATAAGCCGTTGTCATAAACAGGACTTGATGCTGAGGAGTTGCCCTGTTCTTTCAGTTGTGGTGCTTAAATCCAAATCTTGTGCTCAAGAACGTGGCTGATACTTCTCATGAATATTGCAGGCGTTTTTTCATAGATGGTGGAGGGACCAGAGTGAGGCAACACAAACTATAGTCAAGGCTTTGGTTAGCTCCGGACAACTTGAGTTGATGTAAGAAAATAAAGTTGACTTTTTGTAAACGCTACATAAGTTAGATAGATTTTTTTATACTGCGCGTTTATGTTTTACACCTTTCGCTATGGGTTTATATGGTGGATGAAAGTAGGCAATGAGTGGTCTGTTTTTGTTAAGCAGAAATGGAGGTTGGTGTATGCATGATGAGGCTGCACCACATTATATTGACATGATTGATCAAACAACGTATGGGCATAAATTTAACAAGCAACAATTTAATGTAACACCAAGAATTGATTGGCAAATAGACCCGTTTGGTTATTCGGGAGTACAGGCTTACCTATTGGGGGTTGAGGTCGTCATTCTTTTCTCGTGACTCTTTTATAATCTGTTGGATTCCAAGATTGCGAGGAATTCACTTTAATCAATCCGATTGATAAAATAATATTGTGATTCTTTAGGGTTGGATTTGATTTTGTTTTCTTCGGCTGAATTGATTTCCAAGACAAAGCTAAGCGAAAAGGTGACAAACATCTCGAAGTTATATGGCGGCCCTTCAAGAGTTTGGTTCTTTTTCACAAGTGAGTTTGACACTGGTTGTGTTTTTTCATCTGTTATGGAAGAGTATAAGTCTTATTATCATTAGTTCTCTATTTCATAGTAGAGACTTGACCGTTCAATCTTTACGGATTTTCTGGTGCTTTTCCTGAAAATTATGAACCTCCAAGTGGTTTTTGCTTTGAAGTCAATGATGATTCCAGTATTGTACATGTCAAGAAATGTAAAGGTAAATGAGTTTTTTTTTTCTTGATCAAATATCTTAATGTACAATCTTTAGAGTGTGAACATTGTGGTTAAAGTCTTAAGGGTGTTTTTTCTTAAAACAAAATGGTAACACTGATTTTAGGCCAAAAATTAGAAGAAAACATGGTTTAAATGAAATTTATTTGTATTTGTTTTACTTTTGAGCAGGAAGGGTCTTATTCATGAGTTTGTGTCATGTTTCTACATTGGTTATATTATACATCAGTGATTGTTTTACTTATGTTGCTCAATAAAGGAAATTATCATATTTTATTGTAATCTGAATACGCATATGTTGTATATACAAGCCAAATGTAATTAAAAGATAGACGCTGAAGTTAGACCATACATTTTAAACTTATGTAGAAAAATTACAAGTTTGATATAATTTAGAACGAGTTAAAAGGTGTTACTTTTTATGTCAAAAGCTGTTACTACGACTTATGTCAAAACCATGTAATGCGACTTATGCTGCACTGTTTAGTGCTGCAAAAAAGTTTATTACAAGATTAAACACTATATACGCTGCATTCTGTTTATTACAACTGATCAACCAAATATAAGAACTCAGTGCCCTGTTATAAAAGAGTTTATTCTGTAGTAGTTCGGTATGCAATTAAACTTTTGTCTTGAGCATATGTCAGTTCATAAAGGTTGCCTACTCAATAACTTCAGTATTATATATTTAGTATTGCATGTCTTAATATAAGTTTGCAAGTAAATCTAGATTAATATATTAAATCATAGTTTAATGCGGAGATTTTGATTTATATTTTGGAACCCATATCCTGAAATTCATAATTTTGCCATTTAGGTCCAGTAGTTTCCTTCTAATGTGCTCATTCTTGGCCTTGCAGTTTTGGAATGGAAACTGACATGCGTCGGATATGCTTAGGATGAGACTCGGATATGCTTAGGATGAGACATAAGACCAAGTTCTTGAAAGTGTGTTAGTCGGTCCTCTTAATTTTGGCAACTATCGTTTTGTCTTTGAGGTAACTTCCACCGTTAAATACTTTCCGCTCATCTTAGTTAATTATGCCTAGAAGTGTAGATTAATTGGGTCACTTTTTTTTGGGGGTAAATCTAAATGGGTCACTTGTCGGGTGAGTTACTCGAAATAGGTCATCTAAGATTAGTTGTTGAACTTGTGTCTTTTTACTATGAAGATTCTGAAAAGCTTCTCAACCATTTAGAAAATTCTATGTGCGGTCTACTTAATCTTGTGGTTCTTGAATTATGTTTCTTTATAGTCGAGTAACAGGTTGTGGTAAATTGGGCAGATTGTAGTACGATCAAAATAGGCATGGTCAAGACTTTCTTGCTACACTTTGTGTGTCTTTTGACCCGTTTGGTTCACTTGACCCATTCATCTTGTTTATACTTCGCTGGCATTATCCATGATCAGGTGACGTTTCATTGCATTTCTTATATTTTACTTATTAATTTTGTTGAAAGTGTGTCTTGACGTTAAACTTGATTGACAAATCCTCTCAAACATAATGAGACAAAACACTGAATACAATCCCGAGTAACTCTTTTGACTAATAAATTTCAGCACAACAAATCAAAAAATTGCAGCAACTCAAGAACAAGAGGTCCAATTAGACTTACCAGCAGCTCCAGAACAAGAGATCCAGTTAGAGACATTAGTTACAGCAGGTCCAGAACAAGAGATCCAATCACACGCAACAGCAGAAGCATACTTAAATTGCTATTGAAGTCGGAGTTTACGTAAAGGTATGTGTTTTGAATTTTGATTAACAACATTTTGCTTGCATTCTCATTAAACAATGATGGCCCTATCTGTATTTTGGCATGTTAATCCTTGAAATAAGGCTTACACAGTCATGTGTAGAAATTAGAATTAGTATAAGTTTGGTTGGATCATACATGATTACATTAGATATTTGTCCTTCTATTGTGTCGAGATTCTAATCTATTTTCTTATTTGGTGTATTGTAACAGGAGTAAGCATAAAAGATCAATACAACTAGCAAAGGGTGGTACAAGGCTATGATTTCAGATAGTTTCTTATCTTAATTTCCGACATTTGTTACGATTTAGCTAAATCACTTGGTTCCTTTCTCAGTTCAGGAGTACATATGTGAAGCATTTCTTTTGTTTGTTGGACTTAGATATAACCCTTCACATTGGAGTTTTAAATACATTTGGTTACATGATATATGAACCGGCAATATTGCTCCATTTTTTAAGCTTTTCAACGCTACTTCACGATTGCTTCAGATACATTCAAAATTCAACATGTATTTCATGAAGCTAGCCCGCCCATCTGGGTGGGCTATGAAGCTAGTTATCTACTAAAAGAGTTGCATACAGTGTTAAAGGTTATATAAGAAGTTAAGTTATATTATTTTTAAACAGTATATAGTGAATTTATGCCAGGGTTTAATATTGCAAGAGGCAAGTGGCATGCTATACTAAAATATTCCAAGCATGAAGGTTTTCGGACTCATGCTCATTGTATGTAGATAATAATTTATGAATTTGTTACATTAATTCGTCAAAAGTTGATGATAACTGAAGTCACATTGTCTTTCCTTTATTTTTATTGTAGGGATTGTTGACATGTATACTAATTGTGAAAAATATATGCTCAAACTTTTGTTTAGAGACAATGGAAGTTGTTCAATGCATTTGAAAAGGTTTTACTGAAAACCTTATTCATCAAGCTTCCTTTATTTTTTAATTTTTTCTCATACTTTCGAAGAGTGAATTTTATTGAATATGTGTGACCTTCCGTTAAAACATCTCTTCCAGTGGCTTTTAAATCTGATGTTTCTTAGGCTAGAGATATAATGCACATGGCTCAAGTAGCATACTCGCCATTCTTTCTTATAAAAGAAGTAGTGTTCATTCTTTCTGCTTGCACATAGGTGACGGAATAAGTATTTAAAAGATACTGCTGGAGGTTGAATACGAGTGAATCTACATATAAAGTATGTTTTTGTGTAGTTTTCAGCATTAAACGGTAACATAATATGAGATTTACAAGCTTCTGATTTTTGTGAAGGATGATGAACATGATATGGAAGTTGATGCTTCCTCATCTGCAACTCAAGGTACTTCAAAGCATTCCCCAGAACTCGAGATCTATTGCTACTTGCTTGTGCTGATATTCTTGACTGAACAGAAAAAATACAGTGAGGTGAGCATTATTGATGTGTTCGATTTGTGATTGCAAGCTCTTAGGGGAAGTTTATGATCTTGGTCAATTCACCTCATTCTTGCCATTTATTATGCAGGCTAAGGCATGTTCCTCAGCAAGCATTGCCCGTTTGAAAAACTTGAACAGGAGAACTGTTGATGTTCTGGCATCCAGACTTTATTTCTATTACTCTCTTAGCTATGAACTTACTGACAGTCTCTCAGAGATTCGAGGGTAGGTGACAAAGTTTTTCCTTTCCTTTTCTGTCTACAGTACGTATATGTTAATTTCTTCATGAAGTATAGGAGACAGGAACATATGAGTCTCAAGTAGTATGTAATCAGTTATATGTATGTCTATACCCTGGCCTGATTAAATAACTCATATTTTCATGCAGTGATCTTCTTGCTTTGCACCGAGTTGCTACATTGCATCATGACGAGTTGGGGCAGGTTTGTTTCTAAGTTTTATAGTTGGGTAGTTGAGGTGGCATAATGGATGGGGTGGGTAGGTTGGGGCATTGGGTCAAAATGGCTAAACTTTTTGCACGCTTCATGTTGATTCCACACACTTATTTATTCACATTTATATAATGCTTTTTTAATGCATGTTTAGAAAATGGTTTTCGAGTTATATTATCTTGATAATAATCATGTTCTTAGAAAATGATTATGAGGTCGTGTAATTGTACGTTTTGTGACATGTTATCATTTAAGCTATTTTTCTAAAGTTTTACCTGTTTGGCCTGCTAGAGATATAAATAACTCGAATCGACCCGTTCATAAGTTTATGAGTCTAAATTGGCACCTCTAGCGAGTTGCTACAGGTGTTTATTAAATGTGACTAGTGTGATTGCAGGAAACACTTCTTAACCTGCTACTTCGAAATTAACCCCATTACAATTTGTATGATCAAGCAGAGAAACTGAGATCCAAGGCACCACGTTTTGAAGCTGATTCTAATCAGCAGGTATGTCCTTATCTCAATATACATTAAGAGGTTCTTTGAATGTCTTAGATATGAGAGTATGTTAGGATGCTTGTGATACATTACTTGCATTGTCTATATTTCCAATTCTCTGATTAGTCTCATTTTCTCCGCTATTGATTGCTCTGAAATAAATGGATCAGTACTGGAGTTATTTGTGATTTGTTGTTTCTAAGTAGACAAGTAATTAATTCACACATTGAATTGGTTATCTTTTCTGAGAATGAATGTTAAGTAATGGAATAGGGGAAGATAATAACATAACAACGAAGCTTGATACAAACGAGAGCCTAGAGAAAGATAATAATGGGACAGAGAATTTGAATAATGAAGATAGAGATGTGCTTGTAGAAAGCACAATATCTTCGAAAACTTTTGTTTTAGTCAACAATGTTATGGTATCCGAAGAGGTGCGAAAACAGGATTCGCAAACTAATAAGGGAGAGGTCTCAAACTTGCAGCCGTCGGGTGAGGAGTCACCATCGACCATGGGCCTTTGTGCTCTTCTATTTCTGTCTTGCAGTCCATCACAGTCCCTTTTGCACAACCCCTAGCTTATTGAATTCAGCTTCTAATTAGGTATTTGTGGGGGCAAAAGCTTGCCCCCAGCTTGTCTTCATTATCTGAAAAGCTCATTGGCTGAGCTCCACTTTAGCTTATTCAAATTAAGCTTTAAAAAGCCCACCTAGGACCGTTTTGCTGCAGTCCATACACCAGCCTGCACAAGTCTTTTTCAGCCCCCAAATAAGCTTCATTAAAGCCCTAATTTAGTTGCAATTTAATCTTTTTTGTAGCTTGTAGTTCAGATTTTACTTGTCTCAGCTTTTTGTAGAGTTTGGAGTTCATATAAGGGCTTATTATTAAGCTCCAAAAGTACCTATTGGCATGTTTATCCCACTGTTACAGCATCAATTTTTTTATTATTATTATTTTTTTTTGGTTTTAGCTTATTTTCTTTTCTTATTGCTTATCCATGATTCCTTAGGTAGCTTTTAGGTTTAGTTTTATCTTTTAGTTAGCTTGTACCCATTTAGTAGCTTATTGATAGCTTAATTCTTAGATTTCCCTCTAGCTTTTTGCTTATTTTCTGTCCTCTAGAATTAGCTTTGTTTATTCCTACTTGTTCTCAGCTTTAGGTGCATTATTTAGTTGGTACAAGCTTATTCAAGCTTGTGCCTTGTAGCCCATTAGCTTAACTTAGGATTAGATAGCTTATGCTTTTCATTTGGTTGACTCTGCTTATTATCCTGCTGATTTTTCAATTTTTATAATTTTCTTAGCTTAGTTATTATATAAAGTATTTATTAAAAAAAGTTTTAGAATTTTTCAAAACCATTTGCATTGTTTTTACTTTTTACATTACGTGTACATTTCCGTTTTTACGTTTTTAAATTATATAGCACTAGGGATAGTTTTTATTGCATTTTATCGCTTTGTTTACTTATTGTTAGTATATTTAGGATTCCCTTGCCATAATTACTTTCCCTATTATTCCATAGCTTAATTTTAAAAATTACGAAAACGTAAAAACTATCCGATAATTCAAGCATTTTAATAACAAACCTCAAACGTAACCGTCAATTCACTCCTCGTTGGGATACGACCCGGGTAATCACTTGCCCGGTATCACTTATCGTATATTTGAGGATTTTGCGTGTCGATCTTTTTCCTAAAGGGTCGATTCGTTGATTCTCGCGTATCACGTATATTTGGTATATATAAGCTATGCAACAATTGGTTAGTTATATCGTTAGTGTAAATCGATGTATCATAGCAGCTTTTTTTTAAATCCTAATTGCATGTTAGTTGGAAGTGGCGTTGTGTTATATTTGTGAGGTCATCTTAGTAATAATGCATGTCCTACGTCATTGCTATATTGTCGTTTTTGTAAACAGATATGGTATCCCTATTGGCCGTCCACAATATTAATTGCAGTTTTTTTTTGCTCTGATAACTAGAGCTTGCACTTAGAAAGGAGTTTGAAGATAGGTCAAGCACTAAAATCGATGAGGTATGGTTTTCAGATTGTTATATCTTCCTGAGGGTTTTTGTGAACATACAAGCAAGAAAAAAAGAGATACTTTTGTAATCCTTAATGTAATAAGCTTTTATTTTATATGTTTTGCAGAACCTATTTTATGAAGATGTACAAGCACATTCTTAATTGGACTGAGGAACAAACATATTGGATAGCCTTTCGTTTTTTGATATTGGGTTTTGAACAGTTTTACCTCTGGAATACCACTTGAATGAGTTTTTGCTATAAATTATATGGTGTATCAACTAGAAGATTATTTAAGTACCTCGAGTGGAGAGCGTGGATAACATTAGGCTGTGGCTCATCAACAATGCATGTATTTACCTCCCATATTGGAACTGATCTATTTTTGCATACAAAAAAACTATTTCTAGGTAAATTAGAAAAAAATAGAGAAAAAACAAGACTTTTGGTTAATGTGCTTACTGCATTTTTTTTCCTTACTGTTTTCTATGTTTTCCTAATGGTATCATACTTTCCTTCTTCCTTTTATGTTATTGTAAATGGAATAGAACTTGAACTTACCAATGCAAATCAGTTTCTAATGAGTTTAAATGAAGATGGCTGACCTTAGTTGTGAAATAATTTTCTTTTGGTGATCTCACCTTAACATGTATTTGAAAGGTGATATCCTACTATAATCACCAATCCTAATTATCTTGGTAAGTGTAGATAAATGAAGGTAGATGTGGTAAATTTGAAAGATTGTAAAGTCATTTTTGTACGGGTCAAAATGTGATAACCGTCATCGGTACCCTTTTTATCCGTTTTGTCTGTATTGTATCAATAATTGATGTGCTTTTGATTGCTAACTATAGTGTTACATTAAAACTCCGTCTTTTCAAGTAGAGTGATTTAGGAGGTTTTATGCATTTAAATACACGTCGAATAACTTTCATTGTTTTAGCTGCTCGACCCATTTTGTAAATCGGTTGATAAGGGCCTTATTAGTTTTAGGTGTTTACCCAGAGTTTATATTTCTGAATGGTAATTAATAACATTTTTAATATCACACAAGCATGAGGCTGTTCTCAATACATAGGTGATATAAATGAGAAAATGCAAAAACCTCCTGTAAAGGAGGATGAACCTCTTAATGTTATGGTCTTTTAACTTTTCAATTAGGGTTATGGGTCAAAGAAGTTACTAAAGTTTGCTCCAAAGTTCACCTAAGTTACTATAGTTTTTTTCGTTACAAAGAGGTTACTTAAGTTTGGTCACCGGTTATATAAGTTACTCTGTATGTTTTAACCTTCTACTATAGGTTTTTTTTTTTTTCGTTAATTTCAAAAATGGTCCCTCAGACTAATTGTCGTTAGTTTTTTCCGTTAGCTAACGGCCATTTGCAAAACCCATTTGCACTGTTAGTCCTTTATCCTAACGACCGTTTATACTTAACTCAAAATTTGGTTTTCATACATTTTTGTTCGTTTTTCTTACGTTTTTGACCCATTTTTTTACGGGTTTTCTGTTTTCATACGTTTTTATACGTTTTCGTTCGTTTTTATACGTTTTCGCCTATTTTCTTACACTTTCATCCGTTTTTCTTACGTTTTGTCCGTTTTTCTTACGTTTTTTCCGTTTTCATACGTTTTTGTCCATTTTTCTTACGTTTTTGTCCGTTTTTTCCGCTTTTATATGTGTTTGTCCGTTTTATACCTTTTCGCCCAGTTTATTACGTTTTCGTATGTTTTTCTTACGTTTTTATCTGCTTTTCTCACTTTTTTTCGTTTTCAGACATTTTTTTCTGTTTTTCTTACGTTTTTTCCGTTTTCATACGATTTTGTTTATTTATACACATGTTTACATACGTATAAAACATAACAAGTATAAAACATACAAACGTATAAAACATACAAAGGTGTAGAAAACCATAAAACTAGTATGAAAACGTAAAAAGATGTAAGAAACGTACACAAGCATACAAATGCGCACACAAATGTAATAAAAAAATTATGAAAACCATTGAAAACGTATGAAAATAAACGAAAAATAGATGAAAACGTACAAAAATGGACAAAAACGTACGAAACTGGAGAAAAACGTACGACAAGAGAGAAAAACGTACATAAACGTAAAACAATGTAAAGAAAGTATGACAAGAGAGAAAAACATTCATAAACGTATAAAAACGGATAGAAATGTACGAAAATATACAAAGATATGCGAAGGAGAAAAATGCAAAAAAAAAAAAAAAAAAAAAAAAAACGCTTAGTAGTTTTTTTTTAAAGGTTCAGTAACCTATTTAATAAACCCGTAAACTATAGTAACTTCCTTGTAACATTTTAAACTATGGTGCTGACGTGGACAAGGGGAACCGGTAATCAGCCGGTTGCCCACCCTCGCAGTAACATTTATGTAACATTTTTAATCTTTGAGTAACCCAAATGACAAACCCGTTTACTTAAGTTACCTCTTTGTAACGAAAAAAACTATAGTAACTTAGGTGAACTTTGGAGCAAGCTTTAGTAACTTCTTTGACCCATAACCCTTACAAATGCAATAAAACTGGTCATTATGCATCTAAATGTTACGCAAAACCAAACACTAGTATGCAATCTAATCTTGTCGAGGAGGACTTAGAACCTACCTTATTAATGGCAATATTAGAAGACCCACGTGTAACAAAGCTTGAAGATCAAAAGGTCTCGCTACACGAAGAAGATGTAGGATATAAAGAGACAAGTGTCGATAGTCAATGGTATTCAGACAACGGAGCTAGTAACCATATGACTGGGATAAGAGAACACTTTAAAAAGCTAGATGAGAACGTTAGTGGAAAAGTAAGATTCGGAGATGGATCTCATATAGAGATTAAAGGAAAAGGTTCAATCCTATTAGAATGTGATGACGAGAAACAAAGAATCATATCTCAAGTCTATTACATTCCCAGCTTGAAAAGCAACTTATTGAGCCTTGGACAATTTACCGAAATTGGTTGTAAAGTTGTAATGGACGATGATGAATTACGACTTTATGACATGGACAACAAAATCTTCTTAAAAGTCACAAGACAGAGAAACCGTCTATACAAAGCAAGCTTGAAGATAGGCAGCAAACTTAAGTGACAACACTTGGTTATGGCACGCAAGATTAGGACACCTCAACTTTGAATCATTAAAATCTATGACTCAAAGAGAGTTAGTTCATGGAATACCTGCCATTAAACATACAACACAAATTTGTGATGTTTGTTTAGTTGGTAAACACACCAGAGCACCATTTCCTAAAAAAGCAAAAACTAGATCAGCATCACCATTAGATTTAGTTTATGGAGATTTATGTGGACCAATCACACCACCAACACCATCTGGAAAGAAATATATATTCTTGTTAGTAGATGATTACTCAAGATATATGTGGGCGTATTTCCTAAACACGAAAGATCAAGCATTCGATACTTTCAAGGAATACAAAGAAACAATAGAGAAGGAGCTAAGGACAACATTGAAAATGTTAAGAACTGATCGTGGAGGAGAATTCACATCTAACGAATTCACTCAATACTGCAAAGAAAATGGCATAGCACGACAACTAACCGCACCTTACTTGCCACAACAAAATGGAGTAGTTGAACGAAGAAATAGGACAATTATGTCTACAACGAGATGCATGATGAAAGCAACCAACATGCCACAAAACTTTTGGGCTGAAGATGTTAGACACGCTATATATATTCTAAATAGCGTTCCCACAAGAGCTTTAGAAGACATCACTCCATATGAAGCTATCAAGAAAAAAAAAGCCAAACTTAAAAACTTTAAGAGTTTTTGGCTGCATAGCATATGCAAAGGTATCATCACAACATCTGACAAAGTTAGATGACAGAAGCAACAAAATGGTATACTTAAGAAGCGAACAAGGATCAAAAGCTTATAGACTGTTTGATCCAACAATACAAAGGATATGTGTTAGTAGAGATGTGAAGTTTAAAGAGGATGAAACATGAGATTGGAAGGATTACCTGAGTGAACACACCAACGATGAACCAGAATGGTTTGACTTCAAAATCGAAAATCTTGAAGCAACGAATGAACATCAGGAACAAGATATCTAACCAGATGAAGAAGACAACGATATCCCTGCAAATGATGATCATGAATATGAAACATCAACAACAAACTCAGCCTCACAATCACAAACACTTCACACACCATCTACAATTTCATCACGAATAAATACTCAATTCACACCAGCTACCTCAAGAAATTCAACCAATCAAAGTGACTCAACTACAACCCGGAATATACATCCAGACTTTGATCATACACCATTACAAGGTTTTAGAATGTTGAATGATTTATATGATAACACCGAGGAAGTTTTACCCGAGCATTTATTACTAGCTGAAGATGAACCTAAGAATTACAAGGAAGCATCGAACGATCAAAAATGGATTGAAGCAATGAAGGTCGAATTAGATTCCATTAATAGAAACAATACATGGGAACTAACCACTCTACCAAAAGGACATAAAGCCATTGGATTAAAGTGGGTATTCAAGACCAAGAAAGATGCTAACGAAAATATAGTCAAGCATAAAGCAAGACTAGTAGCAAAAGGCTACATACAAGAGCATGGCATAGACTTTGAAGAAGTCTTTGCACCTGTAGCAAGAATGGAAACAGTCCGATTACTATTAGCCATAGCTGCTAATAACAAATGGGAAGTACATCACCTAGACGTCAAATCTGCATTTCTGCATGGAGACTTAAAAGAAGAAGTGTATGTTACACAACCCGAAGGATTTATAAAAGATAATGGAAAAGTCTACAGACTGATAAAAGCTCTATACGGTTTAAGACAAGCACCACGTACATGGAACATAAAATTAGACAATACCTTGAAGTCCTTAGATTTCAAGAAGTGCGCTTTAGAACAAGCTGTCTACACGAAAAAATCAAAAGATTCAATACTTCTAGTAGGAGTCTATGTGGATGATTTAATCATCACTAGCATACCAAAGAAAGAAATAGACAAGTTCAAAGCTCAAATGGAAGTGAAATTCGAGATGAGTGAGCTAGGATTACTATCCTACTACTTAGGAATTGAAGTCACACAAACTGGAGGTGACATATCAATAAAACAATCCGCTTACGCAAGCAAGATCCTGAAGGAAGTTGGAATGCTAGACTGCAACGAAACTTTAATACCTATGGATCCAGGAACAAGACTAACAAAGAACACTGAAGAAACAACGGTCAACTCAACTGAATATAGAAGCTTGATTGGATGCTTACGATATTTGCTACATACAAGATCCGACTTAAGTTATTCTGTTGGATTACTTAGTCGTTTTATGCAAGAACCGAAGGAACAACACATGAAAGCTATAAGGCAAGTACTACGCTATGTTAAAGGAACAAAAGACTATGGAATCACCTACAAGTACAACGGAAGAAAACAGATACAAGGCTATAGTGACAGCAGCTACGGAGTCAACACTCAAGAAGGCAAAGGCACTACTGGAATTATCTTCTACTACGGTGAATCACCAATCAGCTGGAGTACAAAAAAGCAAGCCACGGTAGCTCTATCATCATGTGAATCTGAATTCATTGCAGCAACAACAGCAGCAACACAAGCATTATGGTTAAAGAGATTACTTAGCAAGCTTACACACACGCAAGAAGAAAAGGTTACAATACTGGTCGACAACAAGTCTGCCATCGAACTAATGAAGAATCCCGTATTTCACGGAAGAAGTAAGCACATCGATATACAATACCACTTTATAAGAGAATGCGTCGAAAGAGAAGACCTACAAGTCGAATTCATAAGTGGAGAATTTCAGAAGGCTGACATACTGACAAAGGCATTACCGAAGATCAGATTCCTCACAATGAGACAACTAATTGGAGTCAAAGATCTGAAACAAGACGATTGTGATTAAGGGGGAGAATATTGGATTAATCACTATCGACCCATATTAACCCATCACAACCTATTATGACCCGGTCAAAAAAAGTCAACCAAACAAAAGTCAACAGAAGCAGTTATAAAAACGGTTACATAGCAGTTATGAAATAACTGCCATATCCCCTGAACCAACACAATGGTTCACTAGTACCCTTTCATTTAGTATATATACTTTGATACATTTGGTGTAAAAACATGATGACAGATTAATACAAAACATATTTACAGTTTCATTTAATCCCTGCATTTTATTTGGTATACTTGTGATTAATGTTAAGACCATAGATCCCGTTTAAAGGCCAACAATAGTTTCTAAAATTTATCAAAGTGTGCCCCCTCAACAAAATTTTTTTGGCTCCACCCTTGGGTATACCGTATACCCGAAAAGCAAAGCGTTCCATATGACAATATCTTTATTACACATCTCATCAAGCCGTGCATCGAATGTAAAAGAGCACTTTGAGTAGACAGCGAGTAGAGCACTCCAAAGAAACACCAAATTTGATTATTAATCCATGAATTTGTTTGCTGAGTTCCAAAGTCAGCATTGAAGCTGAAACGCCCAGAAGAAAAACAAAAGTCATCAGGCTCGGATCAATGTTTTTAAGCCTCATTTCACGGAAATTAAAGATCCAATGCTTTAGAAATATTTTCATGCCTTGAGTAACCTTCAATCATTGTACGTAACATATCACGGTATGATTTGGAACATTATTAAAGACTCTTTGTGCATCATCAAGAGAATTGCTTTTTGAATACATGTCAATAAAACCATTGTTGACAAATTCATCTTGTAGTATATTTATCTACCTAACTTTAATGCCTCAAGTGAAGCACATGAAGTTAGAAGTTAGAACACTAGTACAAGCGAACGCATCTGGTTTCCAACCATTTCTAGTCATATCAATAAACAAACTCATAGCCTCGCTAAATGTACGTCATGTGTTATACTCAAATGTTGAAAAGTTTTGACATTTTTAACCAGTGTGTTAAGATTATAAAGCCGAGGAAAAAAATTCTTCTTTCTCTACGTCAACTTTTAAATCTAAATTATTTTAAAGATTTTGTCAAATTATGTCGATTATTCAAAAAATAATACTGACAATATTGCATTAGGAAAGTAAGTGTAAGTATAGTAACCAAAAAGTGACTAAATAGAAATACAATTACCTAAATAGACATTTACATAAAACACGTGACATTGAACCAAAAACTTGATTTATGTTTTCGTTTTTATCCTTTTCTTAGCAAATATAGATTGTTTGGGGTAAGAGTTTTAAGAGTTTCTTCTTCTTCTTATTCCTCTTGGGTGTTTATCTTGGCTCGGGGAGTTTCCAAAAATGTGTCACTAGATCGAGGATTTTTATCTTGATATACGAACATTTTAGGTCTCGTATATGGAACCGATTCCAACTCGACACGTAATTAGTACTTAGCAACAAGATTCAAGGTTTCGTATTGGCGTGATCATTCTTATTTTTGAGGATTGTATGATATTGAAATGTTACTCTCGTTATCCTTTTGTGTCCACAATAAATTAAAGATATGTCTACTAACGTGAAATAATAACCGTTCGTAGAATAACAACATGTATATGATTTCCATATGGTTTCTTAAAAAAATGTGTTAAGAATATTTATTGGACCATCATATCATCGATATGTATGCATCGAGCACCACTTTATCGATTAAGAAAACATCATATTCTAATCCGGTCCGATGATGAATATGAGAAAATCTTAGTGTTCATACATCAAAGTATCAAACCAACAACTTTTTGTGAATTATTAAAGCAACAAAAATGTTTTTGAAACCTAGAAAGTAGATAACACCTTGAGAATCTTTGATTTAGACAATGGCTCATTCAAGTTACCAACCTATTGTTGCGGGTATGTTCTAACAACCTTATACATCAATTTTTGGGAGCACACGATTCCTAAACATCCTTAACATATTGAGGCTATGTGTAAGAAAGAACTTTGGTCATGAAAGTCCCATGATAACACTACAACATTTGACACTATTAGAGAGGACTTTTGAGGGCTTTTGGAGAAAGCTTCTGGCGACGACGATTTTAGACTATTGGCGACAACAACTAGGGGCCACACATTTTCTCAGTCAAAGTTAAGCAAACAGGGCCCACCATCTCACCAAAGATTTTACGTAATTAATTAACCAATTAATTCATTAATATAATTAATTAATGAATTATAATAATTAATTAAGTAACTACACTTTTAGCGAGGACATGTACTCGCCAAAAAAAATCTAACATGATAAATCTGGTTTAGACTTTTGGCGATGACAAAAAATCCATCGCCAAAAGTCTAATATGATACATCTAGATGAGACTTTTGGCGAGGACCCATTTTGCTTAAAAGTCCTTTCTCAATGTATTATGTTAGTAATAACGACCATACATTGTAGTATAATCTTTTTAGAATACATGTATACTGCAAGTGCATCTATATACATCAATAAACAGATCGATGAGATATGCATTGTGCAAGCATGCCCGTGCAAATGAGAAATGAATGTTGAAGTGGGGTTATGAATTATTGCGACGATAAGAATAAAATAAAGATGCATATTCATACAGAAAGAAAGTGATAACATATTCTTTGTTCACACGATTGGTACCACTGTAACAAGACCTGTAACACATTATTTTGCTTATGCGCACGAATAAGGTCAATGTGTCAATCTGATATGGAAATAGTATGACTTGTGTCATACATGCGATCCCTTGCATTCAGTAAAGAAGGGTGTTATTGTAATTCTGATATAGGGAATATATATGTTCTACAGACACACATATTATTAATAGATTTACATACATCTTATAAACGACAAACAAAGCCGAGGTAGCAAGTAAGGAAGGTTTATGCAAACCATGTAACACGCTCTTGAGCACAATATTTTGAGTCTCGTGTCTCTACCATTTCACCACCAAGGCATACTTGAGATACAAGATCCTTGCTACTATTCATTGCTAGAACTAACCAATTCATGTAAAAAATTTCCATGCCACTAGTGAAAATGTATGCAATCGCACGCCCTTAAGATTAACACAACATAAATTAGCTAGGAAGGTCGTTGAAACACATTGAAATAACATTGTAAGCTGGCACAGTCCATCCTCTTATGAGACTATGTAAGTTGGCCTAAGCTGAGTGTGGGCTTGAGGACAATTAGGGGTTTTAAGCATATATCCTTATATATATATCGTATTAATAAAACATATGACCTACGGGAATTCTATGTTCTAACACCTCTTGCAATGTTTGTAGTTTATAAAGCCATCCCATTAAGTACTACAAGTCTATGAATTTAAGAACTTCTGCTTTCGAAATAACAACTTATAAACAGGTTCGTATGCCCCATATATACATGTCCCCTTCACAAATTTTTAGCTCTGCTGCTACTTTTAGAAAAATCATTGATTATTAAAAGAAAAGCACACGAAAATATTTAATGGAGAAGAGATAAAGTTCTTGACCATGAAACATGTGAAGCTCAGTAAATGTTCAGTGTTCAAAAAAAGTATATATGACTACTGGCTGCATCACACAAGATGATAGATTCTTCAAGTGTTATTATAATTTAAAGGATAAAGGTGTGCATGTGCAAAGTGTGTATTATTTTAGTTTACGAGTTATGATATCGCTAAATGTCTATGATGTTTAATTTAAGGTTTTTAAGATCTGGATTCTACTTAAGATTTTTTTTTCATTTTGTAAGACCATGATTGTAATATCATATCGGGATCTTAAGATCCTACTATAATGCCAGTTTTTTAACAGACGTTGTAAAATTATGCAAATATAGATATTATTATATATCATATATCATGCAAAACATAATACACAAATTTGTAGTTTTCTCTCTTGCAGTTCTAGAAAAGTAAGATCGGATCGATCGAGATTTTGAGAACCTATGGCAAGATCGGTATCCTATTAAGATCCTATCTTACAAAGATCCTACGTAGGATCCTGATCGTTTTTGCTTTGTTGTATCTTAAAATCGTAAGATCCTAGAATCTAGATCGGAATATTAATTACTCTGGTTTAAGTTGTTAGCATCTTAGCTCATAAGTGGCTTACGAGCCCATTTAGGTGTTAGTTTGTTTGTTTTATAAATACTCATTATATGCTCTTAGTTTATTTATCAGTTCAATAATACAAATATATTTGTTATTCGATTTTTAGTTTCTACATGCATGGCATCAAGAGTCATGATTTAAAACTAATCAAACTGCAAAAGCAGGATGAAGAATTATACCGAGTGGAGGCTTCAACTTCAATCGGACGTAGCATGATTTTTTGAAATTGTGGTATGTATCTTTTGTGATTTGAAAGCTTTGTTTTTATTTGACAGTAGCAAAAACAAGATTGGTCACATCAACTATAAAGTCAGGTTAAAATTTCTCGCACGTATGTGCTATGGTCAGCATATTATCATCATCGCCTACAAAAAGAGGGAACCCTAAAGTTCATACGTTAAAAACCAAACGGCCCAGATAGGCTCAAAACCAAACGTATGAAATACCATGCCTTATAATGCATGCATTATGGAAATCATAAGCGGTGATCAGTATTCGACCAAGAAAAAGCAATCCCAGTACATCAGTAGTAGGATTCGTTTTTCGTGGCTGAATACTGGTCACAACATCCATTTGCCGAACACTTATCAGGAATAGTGGATGCCAAAGAAATGCAGCACAGAGATAAGCTCGCAACGCAAGACTTTTGCGGCAGTTTGTTCTAACGTACCCAAACCATGGCCAATATTTATAGAGGTTCCATTAGAAGTTCCAGCAAACTATATAAAAACGGTACGCTTAAACCACGGAACAAAAACGATAACGATAATCACAACACAGTATGCTATATATACATGTTTATCCACACATATTAAAAATGTATAAATCAATAAGTTTGAACCAAATTTGAATAAAATAAGTAATTAGGCTCAGATTCTTCAATGCGAAAGGGTCAAAGAATTCCGAATTCCGCCGTGGCTGCAAAAAACACGGTTGCATAACGACAACTACATGCCTCCCGGTTATTGCCATGCCAAGTTACGTGTCGAACCTCTAATGACCCACTTCAGTTTATTCAGAAAACATGTAATCATCACTGCCCCTTAGTACATCACATATTTCTAAATTCCTCACGTGTAACAGTGGCTGCAAGCCTAGTTAGCTGCCTCGCCAACATGTTACTGAGGGCATTTTTTTATCGAAACCTGTTACAATCAATACTATTATACAACAAAGAAGGCGGCCCAGAAATAAAACAACAACACAGACCAACTGACCAACCAAAGCGTTACTTCTTTTTTTAAAATGCCACCGTCGATGCTCTTTAGATTTCAGGCAACATAAACATTTGAGTCATACACAACAACATCCACATCAGTTCTACGAGACTGAAAGCTACGTATTGCAACAAAATCCTAGAGAAAACCCTAATCAAAAGCAACAAAAGCATAAACATAGAGCAAAAACCTTAAAAAAATCTGAGATATGCACCACCTACCAACTTTGCCCCCGTGTAAAGAAACGTAGCACTAACTATTCTATAACGAAACTGAAACTTCTCACTTAAAACGTACAGGTAGAGACAACAGGTCGCTCATACACTGTGGCTACGCGCCAAAGGCCCAGAACATGCAAAAACCGTCCCAAAAACCGACCATGATCTAATCGAAAGTTGTTTTAGCAACCGACCATTAGGAAAGCAAATACTAAATAGCCACCATCGTCAGTTTTCACGTTGTGGAGGCTCAGATTGATTAGTAATCTTGAAAACCGAACACATCCGCCATGGCTGCAAACGTGATTGTTTGCCCCGCCAAGGTGCAGAGGTTCGCGTCTTTGATAAAACCAATGCAAATCCATCATCGCCTCTTATGTCCAACGACAACAAGACTGTACCCGAAACCCATCATGGCTGCAACCAAATGGCTACCCTGCCAAGATACGGGCCTCGGCAAGCCACATTCGCTTACGCAAAGAAAGCAAATCAAAATCAATAGCACCCAAAAAATTGATCTAAACCCATCGGATCAAAAGAAAACCCGAAAAAAATCTGTAACAATCGAAGATTTACTCCGAGATTCGGTGCAAAGAGATGATAACATCAAGTTATCACAACACGTGTTAACATGAGGCGGTAGAAAAAAGAAGAGTCATCACTACACGTGTTAACATGAGGTGAGGCGGTAGAAATAAGAAACGGGCCTCTCCCGTTATACACTAAAAACCAAACGGCCCAAATAGGCTCAAAACCAAACTGCCCAAATATGCACCGACATCACCGACCTTTTTTAAAAATCCACCGTCGTTGCTCTTTACATTAGAGATATAATGTAGGCTTGAGATCAATACTAACAGTAAAACGGTTAATATAAAAACTCGAATTTGGCAATGTGTTGCATTATGAGGAACTTATTCCCATATTGAACACAAAGAAAAGTTCTTTATGTTCTTGATACTTTTTCTATGGTGCATACGAATTGAAAAGGGTCCATAAGAATAAGGTCTATGTGTCGATGCATTATATGCTGATGTGGCGTCCATGTCACCAATAAATGGGTCCATCCATGTGAAAAAGAAACGGAGATAATAGCATTTTGGTCAAATAATGCATGAAGGAATCATGCAAAGATGGGCATTTTTGGAAGTTTGATCTTATAAACATATGGACTTCCCATAAACCTTAATACCATATTAAACAAAAAATTAAGAACATGATAAACATGTTAGTACTACTTTATAAATATCTAAGGATCTTTTCTATGGATATACATTTAACAGCAATAATATCCAATCTTGTCTGATCAAAATAGTGAAAAGTGGAATGTACACATATCTGATGGGGACAAGAATCAAGATCAAGAAATGTAGAAGTCGTGGCCTTTACGACTTCAGTTTTTTTTTTCCTCGTCGTCGTAGAGCTCTCGAATAGAGTTCTTTCAAGGCTTTAAGTCTTTATGTTAAAAGGAGGTAAATTCCCTTACGTCGTAAAGACGACAATTTCAGAATGCTCTTTTCATTTTAATTCAATTTTTTTTTACTATAATTAGTTTACTTTTCCTGCAAGTTTTACTTTCCTATAAATATAGGGCTTAGTATCATTGTAATGGACATTTTGGATTATTAATATAATCAAGTTTTGAGGTTTTACTCTTGTTAGGGTTTTATTCCCTGAAAGTTTATCCTAGTTATCAATCTTTAAGTTAGGGTTAACAAAATTCGCTTTCACGTCCTGCGTCAAAATCATACCTGTTGATGCAAAAGTTGGACGTTCCTTGTTTGGAGCTCCGGTTCCCGCACCAATTGAGAATCGTTGCTTAAGACCTGCGCACTAAGAGACAAAAGACACCGTTAGGCTTACCGTGGGATTGTCTCCCACGATTATCCTCCGGCGTGAGAGTAAGTAATCGGTTTAGGGTTTAAGGAGAATTAGGGTTCTGAGATCGTCCCTTAAACGAGGGATGTGATTCCCTTTATATACACACGGAATCCTTGTTGGTTCCGTGTTCCTCAACCTTCGGCGTATCCCGCCTTAATCGGTTGGGAATGATTATATATCTATTTAAAAGATATCGGATATCTATTCTATCAATAGATCCGGCTTGGGCCTTCATGAGCCCAAACGTTTAATCTGCTTAGCCCAGTTCGTACCGGGCCAAGCTAGTATTGGACTTTAGTCGGGTCCATGACCCGGATATAGACTATACGTCATCATGTCCCCCCAGTCTAGTATGCGCAAACCTTCGAAACTATTTCCGCCTATCAAAAAAAATGATACACAACTTTGCCACTTTTACTTCACTTCCCCAATATATTAGAAGAAGGAGGTGCGCTACTAGCTGTGCACCTAGGGTGATTGGGATGTATACATCACCCCTAACAAACTACCCTGTGCCCACGTCATTGGAAAGGGGGCTAAATGCTCCACGGGCAAAGGAAAAAATACCAACCTATGTTACATAGTACTCTTATAAAAGAAATCGAAGAACCGATGCGAAACAAATAAAAGGTATCTGATGCTATTAATCAGATCGTAGACATCAATGCGTGACGCGTATGATCTGACCCCCCTGTACTACTGCATATCAGATATAGGCCCAGTACCTGGGCTGATTTCAGGTTATGATCGAACCGGGCCATGCTTG
>BPTQ01000002.1:28995911-29016857 GCA_019973895.1 Chrysanthemum seticuspe | reverse complement strand
GCGCTGTTTGACTCTAGCGAGTTCAACGGGGTTTTTAGCGCACTTTTTTCGTTGAGTAAAGTTTAGGCGGAATGCCTTCCTCAACTCTTCAAAGCCATTGATGCTTCTGCGTGGAAGCTTGTTGAACCAGTTCCGCGCATTTCCCACCAGTGTGGAATTGAACATGTGGCACCATACAGGTTGTGGCCAGTTTTCAATCGTTGCGGCTGATTCGAAAATTTTTAGGTGATCGTCAGGGTCACCTGCTCCATCATAGGTTTTAACATTAGTAGGCATGCGCCTCTTTTTGTTCTCTGAGAAATCACTGATGCGTCTAGTAAACGCGTCTACCTTCTGACGGCGCCATGGGAGAGACATATCCTCCTCTTCTTGGTCACGATTTTTTTTCTGGATTTCCAATGTCCAATCTCACTGTCCTCGTTGTCCGAGGAATTACTAGAAGATAGTTCTCTCCTTCGGCATTTGCGCTGATTGTCCTCAGAATTTGTGCTTGGGGGACTTTCACATGGGGAATATCGCTCCCCCAGTCTATCTTGTACTCTACAGCTACCAAGTCTAGTGTGGACATTGGTGCGCCTCTCATCTTCCTCACTTTCGTCGATAGGCTGTGAGTCAGATGTATCATCTTCCTCGACTTTCCTTCCGATTCTATTGAACACTGGGGGTCGGCCATTAACCCTCCCGCGTTTCTCCTTCTGACGACGCGGTGGAGATGTCTCATACCCTGGGCCAAAGTCGAGCCGAGCATGCAGACTCCGACCTGGTCTTTTCTTTGCTTCCTCTTGCATGAGGATAGCTAGGGCTTCGTAGTTTTGAGAGACAAAACTACTTGGCTCTAATTCCGGAACGACCCCCTCTAGGACAGGGGTATCCGTTTCTATCAATACACCCGTGTTCTTGTCAGGTGCGTCGGGTGCTTTTGTGAAGTTAGCTTCTAGCACCGATTGGAGTGGAGTAAAAGGAGTGCGCAGCGGATCTCTGGCACTGGTGGTGGTAGTTGTTGCCTGGGTTGTTCCCGAGAGTGGTTCCACCAGAGGGAAGGCCGAATCCTGGCCTGATCCCTAATTTTTAGCAGCACTGGTTGTCCCAGAGATCTGCTTGGGATTTGCCCCGCTGTGCGTCTTCTTTCCAGTAAAGTCTGATTGCGATCGCTTCGTCATCCTAGTTCTTGGTTCTTAGTGAGTGGTCCCACGGATGGCGCCACTTGTTGATGCAAAAGTTGGACGTTCCTTGTTTGGAGCTCCGGTTCTCGCACCAATTGAGAATCGTTGCTTAAGACCTGCGCACTAAGAGAAAAAAGACACCGTTAGGCTTACCGTGGGATTGTCTCCCACGATTATCCTCCGGCGTGAGAGTAAGTAATCGGTTTAGGGTTTAAGGAGAATTAGGGTTCTGAGATCGTCCCTTAAACGAGGGATGTGATTCCCTTTATATACACACGGAATCCTTGTTGGTTCCGTGTTCCTCAACCTTCGGCGTATCCCGCCTTAATCGGTTGGGAATGATTATCTATCTATTTAAAAGATATCGGATATCTATTCTATCAATAGATCCGGCTTGGGCCTTCATGAGCCCAAACTTTTAATCTGCTTAGCCCAGTTCGTACCGGGCCAAGCTAGTATTGGACTTTAGTCGGGTCCATGACCCGGATATAGACTATACGTCATCAATACCCTTGCCTTATGATCGAATGGATATTTAACAATATAGTATTCCCTATATAATACATGGCACAATGGCACAGTGCCCAACAGCCAATAAAATACTCTTTTTTGTGCCACTGCTTTTGCCGAATAAAATACTTTTTCTCTGCGGGTCGGTTTGCTTACCAGGGTTTGCTGTCTTTTGGCTCGGGTCATTCAGCCAGTTCACGTTAAGAATGACGAACCGGGTCATTCATGTTGGGTTTCAGTTGGGCTTACATGTGTTGGGCTGTTGTAGCTACGCGTGTGCCAAGTGTGAAGTCCGTTTATTTTTCCTATAGTAACTGGCTTAGGCGTATCATCTTCTCATAGCACCTTTCTTTTTCCAGAAGCAACCGACCAGCTTTCTAGGTAGGTATTCTAGATCTGAGAACGGTTCTTTGTGGTTTATGTCATTATGTGGCTTCTCTTTATGTCATATAACTACTTTTGATTGTTTCTAAACGTTTGTTCTGTCTATGTGTTTAGGTTAGGTTGTTTGTAGTTTTTTTAGCTTCTTTTTTGGTTGATTCGTGGGTATAACCTGTGCATGTGTTATCTATGACCGTTATTCTGTGTCTTTACGGTTTATCTTTAGGTTATGAGGTTATGTAAGATGTATATGCCTTTTACTGTTCGTTGCATGTTCTTACACTTTCTTCTTACTACTGGGGAGTTACTGACTTATTTACTTTGTGTTGATATCATCTTCCTAAAAGCTATTTCCTATAATTTGTGTGCAAAAACTGTGTTACAGTCTTTATATTTGTTCCGTTACTCGGTACATACTTTAGTTTCATGTCAGCCATGCAACTTGAAAAAAAAAAGTTCCTTTATCTGTTGTTGTAAATTCCGCGACGAATACCGCTGCTTTACCGACCGGACCTGCTGATTTGTTCGGAACCGTTATGCTCGATCAACAACAGCCTTCCTTGACTGGGGTGGGTGGCTGTCCATGTGGTGTGGCTGCATGTCAGTCGATGTCCGCTATTTCTGGTCAGGGTGGTTTGCATGAGATGGTTGGTCAACCGGTGTGCAGCTGTAGTTTATCGTTACAGAGTTCCCGTCAGCCTTTGAAAAGAAAATCGAGTGCCGATGTTGTTGCATCAGTTAAACGAAGTGTTAAAAAGTGTATTCAGGGGTGTGAGGTGGTTCGTAAATGTGTTGTGGAAAGTGTTCCTCAGGTAAGTTGTGTGTTGTTTCCATGATTCAATAATTGTTGTATACCATATTGGTCGTCTTCATGAATTATTTATTGGTTAGTGCAGATTTCTGAAACTTGCGTAGCTTTATCTAAGTTGTGTACCAGTCCACACAAGCAAAACCAGGAAGACATATTAGCTCGCAAGTGTTTCAGTCGGCTGTTACCTGAGGTGACCTATCTGCTTTGGTTATTTGCATACTCAGCTATGCATTATGGATTTGGTTTTGACTGGTATCTATTCAATAATGTAGACGGACGTTATCCATACATCTCCTGTTGGAGATACGCCATGTGTCCAGTGTCAGCTGTCTTTGCCGGCTGAATTGGAGCCGCCTATTGAATCTGAGACCTGTACGTTATCATTGGCTTCCTTATTTGATTTACATGATGGCTGGTCATACCAGCTTTTCTAAATTTTCCAGCTATTTATGTATTGTCTATACGTGCTCACGCATGGCTTCTTGCACTTACCTGTGTGTTTCATGCTGATGTGTCCAGCCGTATGCAAGGGCCCAATTGTTCTGGACTTTCAGACGGGGAGAATTACTCACCCTGTACAAGATATGGATTCTGAATATATGCAGATATTGGTTCCACGACCGTTGAATCATGACTCATCACAGCCGTTTTAGTCACGGACTGGTCGTCTTTCTAATACAAGAAAGAGACGCCTGCAAGGTGAGTTCGAATTCTTATACACATACATTTTATCGTTGTCAGTGCATTTATCTTTATAGAAAAGTTTTCACTTTTCCTGTGTTTTCTTGCCTCACTCTTCCTTTTTTGTTTTATATTTGTAGGAGCAACTCCTGGCCGATCATGTTGTAAAAAAAGGACTAGCTATACCAGGTGCACGCCTCATGATGTTCCCGCTCTTCCTTGCGAGGCTGGGACATCTTCCGCACCACCAGCCCGGTGTATACATGCACTTTCAGGTTCGTTCCTTGCATCCATTTACATTCCTTATGAACCTAATAATTATTAACTCTTTCTTTCATTGCTTTCCTTAGTAAAACATTGTGCAAGATTAATGCTCCAAATGCTTTTGCAAATTCTGATATCGTAACACCAGATATTCCTCCATCATTCGTGCATGCGGTTGCGGCCGCGCCTGTCCGTGAACGTTGTTGTCCATCGATAGATGGACCTCAGCATCGTGATGAACCACCTGTTCAGGGTGCGTGCTCCTTACATGTTTGATGTGTTATTAATTCATTGGATGCACTCTTTAATGTTTCATTAATTAATGCTGGTGTCTTTATTTGTACTTCCTTTCAGCTGCCTCTCAGGATGGGCATACAATGCCTGCCTCATCCTCTATTCGGCGAGGGCCACATGGCCGTTGTAATGTTCCATCGACATTGCCAGCACCGCCTGACGCAAACCCATATGGTTAGCACCTTGAGCCTTTATCACTTTATATATATGGTTATTGATGGTGGTTATTAGTTGGTTGCATGGGTTTTTAGTTGACACAAATTTATTTACAGGACCACCACAAGAGTACAAAGCATATGGTCCTTGCAGTTGCGTTTGTTCTCATTGCCATGCACGCTTCTGGTATGAGGAATGTTTAAGCATCTCTACACGCCGTACAAGCCCTCTATATAACCGATGTTGCAAAGGTGGAGCTGTAAAAGTATTTGTGCCAAGAGAGTATCCGCCGTATATACACGAACTTTTCAGTGACAACCATTTCATGGCCAACATACGTGCATATAATCAGATGTTCTCTATGACGTCCCTTGGTGCAAACATTGATGACACTGTTAATGTTGGTCGGGGTCCATATGTTTTTAAAGTGTCGGGCCAGATATACCACAATATTGGCAGGTTATGTCCAGAAACAGGAAAAGACCCACGATTCCTTCAACTTTATATTTATGATACGGAGCATGAAGTAGACAACAGGCTTGCTCATTTTAGAGGGGGTCAAGGTACAAGTCTTAGACGGGAGATAGTTGAGGGGCTAATACGCACGTTGGATCAGCATAACGCGTTGGTTCAGTTGTTTAGGTCTGCCAGGGACAAACTTCAACAACATGATCTGCCTCAGTTCAAGGTAAGGCTGTATAGTGTCGTCGGTTCAGCGCAGCATGAATTGCCAACATCAGATTCCATAGGAGCAATAGTATTCCAGGACGGTCCTGAAAGTGAATCAGAGTTTGATATAGTCATTGAAACTCATTCAGGTGAGCCTCAAAGGATCAACAAATTACACCCATGTTACATGGCATTCCAATTACCTCTCCTTTTCATTTATGGCGAGCAAGGATATCATACTGGTCTGAGATTGGTGGGCCCCAGTAACACGGAATCCGATTCTGACAAAAGGCTAACAATGCATGCGTACTACGGTTATCAAATACATGATCGAATCAATAGATATGGCTTGCTTACAAGAGGAGGCCGCCTTTTTCAGCAGTACGTTGTTATGGCTTACTGTTCCATCGAACAAAACAGGATGGACTTCATACGGCGAAAGCAGCCAGACATCAGGGGGAATATTTGTCGGGTTTGCACGACACTATTGCCAGGGGGGATCGTGAAGGTTCAGACGCGGGGTCTAGGATTATACTCCCTGCATCATTTACAGGTGGCCCTCAGTATATGTATAGTCACTATTTGGATGCACTTGCAATATGCAGAGTTCATGGAAATCCCGCCTTTTTTGTTACATTTACATGCAATGTGAAATGGCCAGAAATAGAAGCGTATATGCAGGCATACCCTCATTTGACAAGTGCAGACAGACCTGACATAGTTGATAGAGTGTTCGAGCGGAAGATACATGATTTCGTCAAATTTGTTAGAGAGCATAGGCCATTGGGTCAAATAATTGCAGGTAAAACCAACCATTCAATGGCAAACTTTTATACGCTTATTTTCATCATTACTAGACATGACATGTCAGGTCCCGATGTATTGCAGATTTTAGATTTGTATTTGCTGTGTTCAAACACTTTTTCTTATAATGATATGCTTTTCATTTGCAGTGTTGTATACCATCGAGTTTCAGAAAAGAGGTTTACCGCATTGCCACATTCTGCTATGGAATACCAGCTGTTCGAGAACAATGACCATTGATGATATCGATAGATATGTGTCTGCAGAGTTGCCAGATAGAGTAACTGATCCAGAAGGTTTTAGGGTCGTTACTGAGTTTATGATACATGGCCCTTGTGGCATGGCGTTTCCGGCTGCCCCGTGTATGCGTGAACGTACATCTTGCAAAAAAATTTTCCCCAAAGACTATTGTACACATACGTTCATCGATGACGCTGGATATGTGCATTACCGATGAAGAGATGTTTACATAGGCGTTGTGCGCCATAATGTCCAACTAGATAATGGATATGTGGTTCCATACAACCGAGCTTTGTGTCTGGCGTTCTATGCACATATAAATGTAGAATGTTGTGGATGGACAATGCTCATAAAGTATCTGTTTAAGTACATATCTAAAGGTACTGATAGAATACTGGCGAGAATAACAAGGCCACGCAGTGCATTAAATGGTGAAGGTACCAGCGAAGTCACGTCAACGACTTCGAGTGCAACACCACCGCCTGTTGTCGATGAGATAAAGAACTTTATGGATGCACGCTATATTGGCCCCCATGAAGCATGTTGGCGCATTTTCGGATTTGATATACACAGCCGGGATCCAGCAGTTCAGATATTGTCCGTCCACTTTGAAAATATGCAACATGTTACTTTCAGGAGCACGCAACAGCTGCAGTCAATAGTAGATAGCGAATGGGTATAGCGTACTACACTTACTGAATGGTTGCACTTCAATAGATTGTTCACTTTCGGAAGGCATTTGACATATTTGCAGTTTCCATCAGAATTTGTCTGGTCAAAAAAAGACAGAGAATGGTTCCCAAGACAAAACACGAACAGGCCATCTATAGGAAGGCTCGCTTATGTGCATCCAAGTTCTGGGGATCTATTCTATCAGCGTCTTTTGTTATGCCACCAAAAAGGATGTACTTCTTTTCCAGGCATCAGGACTGTTAACAACCACACGTATACGACGAATAGAGCAGCGGCAGAGGCGTTAGGACTCCTGCAAAATGATGGGGAATGGTTTATAGCCATGGAAGAAGCCGTGGCAAGTGCTACGGCACACGAACTCAGGGCATTATTCGTGCAGATCCTGGTCTTTTGCGACGTCGCAAATCCTATACACTTATGGAACTCTTTTTGGCAGCACATGTCAGACGATATTCCAAGAATATTGTCTTCTATCCATGGTGTCCACTTTGTTTACGTAGATGAACCTCAGCTAAAAGGTGGTGTTTTATAACAGCTTCAGGCAGCATTGGCTCATCATGGTAAGTCACTAGCAGATTATGGTATAACCATGCCCCCGGATGATTTGCTGAATGTTTTGAGAAACCGAAATATTATGGAAGAGAAAAGCTACAATCGAACAGCACTTGCACAGGAAAGAGATACACTCATTCCTAAATTAAATGTAGAGCAACGCCAGATATTTGACACCATCATGCGGGCGACGAAGGATCAGACACAGGAGATGATCTTTGTATATGGCCATGGAGGTACAGGAAAAACCTTTTTGTGGAAAACTATTATCACTACCCTTAGATCAGATGGCAAGATCGTGCTTGCAGTTGCTTCCTCTGGTATAGCATCACTGCTTTTACCCTCGGGCAGGACTGCACACTCGCGTTTCAAGCTTCCGCTCCAACTCACAGACGAATCCGTTTGCAGTTTCAAGAAAACCACACAGCTTGCCCAACTGTTGAAACAAACTGATTTGATCATCTGGGATGAGGCCCCTATGAATGATAGAAGATGTTTTGAGGCACTTGATCGCACGTTAAGAGATATATTTGATCAGCCGACGGCCATATTTGGAAACAGGAGTATAATGCTAGGCGGAGATTTCAGACAGACACTACCGGTTAAGAAGAAGGGAACTAAGAATGATATTATACACTCATCGATATCTGAATCATATCTTTGGCCCCATTTCAGAGTATTTTGTCTCTATGAAAATATGCGCGTGCAATTACTGTCGGGTACTCTTGACCAACAACAACAGATCAGAGAGTTTTCGACCTGGTTGCTTGACATAGGAAACGGTGTTATTGGTGAAACTGATACAGCGGATCCTGATAACAGCTCATGGATCCAAATACCTGAAAAATTCTGCTTGCCACCAACGGAGCAAGGCAAGTGGCAGCTCATTAATTTTATATATGATGCCGCCACGTTGCATCAGCCTTGCGCCGAAGCTTTGCAGGATCGAGCAATCGTATGTCCTAAAAATGAGACAGCAGATCTAATAAACAAACAGGTTATGGAGATTGTCGAAGGCGAAAGTTGTTTCTATAGCAGTATTGATGAGGCCATTCCGCGCGGAAATGATGGTGGCGCAACAGAACTTCTATACCCTGTTGAATATCTGAATTCGCTGGCCTTCTCTGGCTTGCCTCCGCACACGTTGGAATTAAAAATTGGTACACCTATAATGTTATTACGAAACCTCAATTTAGCAGGGGGATTATGTAATGGCACAAGAATGATTGTTACCCAGCTCCTTACAAAAGTCATAGAAGCAAAGATCGTTACTGGAACACGCGTGGCGCAAAAAGTATTTCTACCAAGGATTCTGTTAACATCGAACGACGACAAGCTACCGTTCATTTTCAAAAGAAGGCAGTTTCCTGCGAAAGTATGCTACGCAATGACAATTAATAAAAGTCGGGGTCAGTCATTGAAAAGGATCGGCATCTATCTTCCCAAACCAGTATTTGGTCATGGCCAACTATACGTGGCACTTTCCCGAGCCACATCACCAGAGGGTCTGAAAATCGTTATGGAACCACAGCAGAATAGGCAACCTAACACCACTAAAAATATAGTCTATAAAGACTTTTTAAGGAAAATCAACGCGACACAGGTTATAGGCATTCTCCTAATTATAGGCGAACGCGTTCCTGTACATATTAGCTGTCTGATTTTCTTAGTATTCATTGTATTGTGTTTTTAGTCATTAGCATTACCCCACGTACCACTTCCTTTATTCTACATAGTTGCTATTTCATTTCAATGCATCTACACTCTTGCTTATGCCTATGATAGCATTTTTTGGTCAATACCTTTTAGCCATCAATCTTATTAAAAACAACGCCGCTAACGGAATAGATAGTTCCATGACTGGTGTATGAAAATCCATTCTAAGTAATACTATTGCTCATTTGTCGTGAGCACGCCCAATAGTAAAGTCACTAATATACCAATGACACCCATTTACTGGTACACATGTCCTCACTAAGCCACCACATTTTTTAATAGATACTAGATACCACATGTGGACTTGCAAACCAGATGCATTCCTTCTCATTGCACATATTCATGACTAAATTCTATCTAGCATACATTTTTCGAATACCTCCCTTTAACTGCTGCACTAAATTGTATGCCTGCGAAATATATGTTCAACTACTGCTACCCAAAAACTGTGACAGATTTAGGATAAATTATATGTTAGCCAACAATAGCTAACCATTTTCATTGGAAGTTGCAGAGAGATGGCAGATAAGCAAAAGGATGTGGCAGGCGCCACAAGTCAGCCCGAACAAGGAACACAAGAAGTCATACAACAACGCTCAACGGATAAGGGAAAAGCGTCTGCCGTAGAAATTGACATAACCAATGTCATGAACTTGAAACCAACAGATTTAGACAAACCGCTCCAAGTAAAAGTGTATAGGAAATGGATGTCAAAGAATGTTCCTGACCCCAATCCTACTGGGCTTTGCTTCATTTTCTTAGATAAAATGGTCACTACCTGTTCATTTTACAACACACCACATTAATGATCAGCATCCTTAAAACCAATTGCTTTTATGTTTGCAGGGTGGGGCTATCCATGCTAACGTCCAGTTATGGGACATGAAACAGTTCGACGCGAAGCTGGAAGTTGGGTCATGCTACAAGATTGAACGTTTCGGGTGCAAAAAAACAGACAACTGGCAACGCACTCTTAACAATCCCATGACACTGTTGCTTGGAAAATACACGCAGGTTGCTCCAATAGAAGAACAAGGTTTCCCAAATCATTATTTCGATTTCGTTACGTACAATGAGCTGGGACAACGTGCAGATGCAAGAGACTACATGCTTACAGGTATGACAGACTATACAGCTACAATTTTGTACGTGAGATACAATGACTATTGCTGTTACCCGATACAGATTATATAGGGATCATCAGAAATATTAGCCCTATAAAAGAGTTTGGAGACCTTGCAACTAATAAGTTGTTGCGTAGGAACATAGATATCCAGAACCTGCAGTAAGTCCTATATACTCATTTTGTAAATGAATATTATTTGTACAATAGTAACAACCAATATCTTTTACACAGCGGAAATGTTGTTACCTTTACGATCTGGAATGAAATGGCAAGTAACTTCCCGGTTCGAAGTCTCTCTGAAATGGAACAGCCAATAATCGTGGCCGTCAGCTCTTGCTGGGCGAAGAGATATTCAGGTACATCCAACATTTTTACAAAAAACATGATGGTTGCTGCCAACTGATGTTAAATTTCATGTGCAGGAGGTCTACAGCTGTCAGCAACCCCAGCGACGTACTATTGCTTGAACCCGCACCTTGAGGAGGCAGACCATATACGCGAACTGTTAGTTTTGTCAAACAATATACTAACCAATGGTACACCATAATAGTACAACGCTCACAACTTTAGTTATGACAGGTACGACCAAATGGGTCTAATAACTGAACCTCTTCAGCTACCAGCAAGTGACTTGCAGCAACCAGATCAACCAACATTCCGTCGGTTAACTCCAATCAGCATGGTGATGCAAGCAAGCCCGGAAAGTGTGACAGTAAGTATACTCTTTATACTATCAGCACTATCTTATAGCCATTCATAGAAAGACCACTCACATTATCACGATTACAGCAACAATTCACTACAGAGGCTACTATCACAAAAATTGATGAGCTGTCAGACTGGTACTTCAATAGATGCAAAGTATGCGGCAACAAGATAGCGGAAACAATGCCACACAGGCATTGCCAGCAACCAGGCATGAAAGAAGTCCCTAACTACAGGTACCAAAAAAATTTACCTATACATCATTCCTACAAACATATGAAACCTAATATGCTAGTAGAACATCCAAAATAAAACTTGCTAACCAGTTGTCACATCTATTGCAGCTACAGTTTCAGAGCACTGATTTCAGATACAACGGGGACCGTCTTGGTCACCTGTTTTAGCCAGAGGCTGACTTATTGGTAGGGCTAAAAGTCACGGACTTGCTGAGTTACATTCCACAACCAGACCCACAGGTACTCCCACCCATAATAGAAGGACTTGAAAATACAAACCATATATTCCGTATCCACCTAGCAAAAGGTAGTCGCAGAGGTTTTCCGCGCTTCATCTTAGACGCAGTCGAAGATGTACCTTTCCCAGCCCTACCACTTGTCCCCACACAAACTGAAGAGGCACAGTCATCTGCAGCTGCAGAGAGTGTTGTCGAAGGGCCCACTATTACGGGCATAGGCGTTGGCGTTATAACGCCACCTCCACAATCGGATGAGGCTACTGAGAAATTTCGACAATCGACCGAGATCGAATCAACAAGTGTGCGCAGGGAACTATTCGTAGCCACTGGGGAAGAGTCACCCACACACACTCCAAAGAAGCCGAAACTTGACTGAAGGAGCGACAAGAAGTATGTGACAGCCTCTATAAATATGTGCTTTATGTAAAAAGTTTAAATCTAAGTGTCAGCAAAACTGCTATGTAGTATATACAACAACCAGCCATATGACAACGTAGGCTAGCTTGTGACACACGCATATGAAATGCAGGATTACCTGCATGATTTTGTATAATGTACATTTAATATAACTAGGGTATCGTAGCTGGTTGGCATTGCAGATGTATAGTTGCATAGCCATTAAAATGCAGCTACAGCTGCAAAATTTTGTACTGCCACGTTTAATGAAAACCAGCTTTTACTAGCAATTCCTTCTAGCAAAATTAACACTGGAAATTGTCTATGATGTAGCTATGTAATACCCTTCTTGAAAGCTTTCACATCATCTACATTAAATATAAATAGCTTCATATAGGTAAGTAGCGCTGCATGCGTATTATTACATAGCCGTTAAAATAGAAGTATGACTGCAAAATTTTCTATTACCATGCGTAATGAAAACCACCTTTTATCAGTAACTGTCTTAAGCACGCAAATGATATCGCAAGTATTCAGATTCAGATGCAAACCAACGCACTACAGTAACCATAAAACCCCAGATTTTCGCGAGCCCAGCGCTTTGCAAAACAAACAGGCGCAGTCACAACCCAGCTGACTGGCAACCATATCACAAACAATAGATAAAACCATATGAATAAACGTCTGCATAGCAAACACATCAATGCCAATGGCATAAGACTAAAATATAAATCCACACATCCTAACAGTTTTTATGAAACAATATTTACTAAACAGAAATGTCACACAGATGGTTCCAATACACGGGAGCCATGTAGTTTAACACGACACGCACAGTAGCCAAAAAGTTGCATAAAAGTAACCCAAGCCAAATACTACAACTTTCCATTCACATAATTTAGTTACAAGTAGTTGGGATGAATGAGTATGTCATGACCATCAAAACGAAACTATAACCCATAACAGATTACATCCACCCATTCACCGTACATACATTAAGCATACTAATAGAATACTAACAAATTTACAGCCACAACCTAACTTACCAGACACCAACATTATCATTAACCTAAAAACACCTAACACCAAACAGACAACCCCAGAACCATACTAACCATCCGAAGGTCCTTCCTCCAGTTCCATGAACACCACGTGCTTCTACTTCTCGGCTATACCATCCCGAATAGCATCAATCAAAACATTAAGCGCAAGCAGAGTTTGACGATCAACACGTTTAAGCTCCACCAACCCTTCCAAACCAGCAACGGCTTTTTCATTCGAAGGCCCAAAGCAATGAGTCTCAGTAGTCGTTTGCTCACGTTTTCGAAGTTTCCCAGTCAACTGTTTGCGTTCCTGCTCCATACGAGTCACGAAATTACGATCTTCACAGACTTCACTGGCAAACAAGAACTTATACGCAGTTGCGAGATCATCAGAACCAGCAGCGGCCATTAACTCTTCGACGTTCGGTTTGGTAGCCATTTGGGGATGAACAATCAAGATAGGTGCAGCTAACTTACTTAAAGAGGTTGTATTGACTTTTTTTAAAGCCTTCTTATAAAAAAATTTGGGCCAATATGGTTAACAAAAAAGTTAAAAAAAGAGGCCCATTACACTACAAAAAAGAGTTGCTGAAATAGCAGTGACAAAAAAATCAAACAAAATAAACGCAGTTGCCTAAAAGCAAAGCATACTTAGCATTTAAATTACAGTTATCCAAAGTGACCGAAAAATGTAAAACAAACGCCGTAAACCAATAGCCATACCCATTGACCTCCCTATACCGAAAAAAAAATGTCAAAAGAGGCCAACACATCCAACGCAAAAAAAAATACACGACACATACACAAATACAAATGCAGCGATTTATAGACATCAAAAAAGAAACATAACTACTAGAAATTTTGCAGTTAATACATACTCCGAAATACGAAATTATACTTGAAAAATAGCAATGATAAAAAAATAGTGATTCGTCACTACAAAAAGGATAGTTACAAATATGTGCTATATTGTTACGGGAAAAAAAAAAACTCAAACAAAAAACATTACGCAAGACACATTAAACTTCATAAACAAATGCAGCGACCGAAAATTCTAGATTAACAAATTCCCCCGCCGCAACGCGGCGGGCTTCCACGACTCGTTAGTTATATGTGTGAATCATTACCGAATAGTTATTAAAACTTCTTAAAGAACAAGTGTGCTTCTTTATAAGTGAGAATTTTTTTAACAAAAGTCACATACTGGGGAGGTTTACTTAAAACATTATTCAGATCTTTTGGAATTTTGGAATCCAATTCCAATAAGATCGCTAGAAATACAATAGAGTATCAGTATTCTACATGATTTAAACTAAGAAATTATTAAGAGATTATTAATATCTCACTTTTGGAATTCAAGTATAAGAAGATTAATCTTTTATATAACATGAGAGAAAAAGGTTTTGTGAAATTATATTTTTTTATTGACAAATAGAAAGGATCAATTTTAAATCAAGGCCTCTTATTTGCTAATTAAAGTCAAAGTTTGGTTTCATTTGATCAAACACATTTAAATTTCGTCTAACAAAATAATTACTACATCCGTCTCAAATTTTATGTTCATTTTGACTTTTTTAATCAAACTTTAACTTTAAATATATTTTTTTATATTATATAATACTTAATGAAAGTTATACCAATGAAAACATATTGAAAACCTAATTTCATTTATATATTTTACAACAAGTATTATATAATACAAAAAGATATATTTAATGTCAAAGTTTGACTGAAAAAGTAAAAATGGACATAAAATTTTGGACGAAGGGAGTATATATAAAAATACATGTGTCGATTTTGTGAAGAGAAAAACTATAAAAAGATGAGGTAACTAATAGAACTTTAATTGTTGAATATTAAATAAATTAAATGTAAACGTATTACTATCTATATATGATAAATAACTTTATAAAATAAACACATACCCCCTTAGACTTTATACCTTATAGAATTTATAGTTAACAAAAATAACATACATGTTGTTATTTATAAATATTATTATCAATATAGATTGGATTCATGTATATGCACAAGATTCTGACTATCAAAATGGAAGCACAAGTTATTGTGATATGTAAATAAATACACAAGATTGTACGTATACGAACAATTCATGTTATTCCTTTATATGAGTTTAAGGAAGGATATCCATAAAAGTATTTTCTTTTACAATCCGCGTTCAATCACGACTCAAGTTATTCCTTATTATAAGTTTAACCCGTCCGTACACAGGGTTTAAGATTAAATACGGTTAATTTTTTTTTATTAACGGGAATATAAATATCAAAATGTAAGCATGCGTCGAGATTGTACTTATAACAACAAATCATGTAATTCCTAGTTAAATTTTAAATGGGAATATCTGGAAAACATTTTTTTTAACTTCATCAAGGGTCATTACGTGCTATTAAACGTACATATTGTATACAACATGATATCAATAACTAAATTTAAACAACAACATCAACCACAACATTATGTTAATTAAACAAAATCAAATTCTTTATCTACTACAAATTTATACAAAATCTTAATCGATATTAATAAATTATGAAAAAATTTATCTAAAACCTGTCACTACAACAATCGCCGCTTTCGCAGGCGATATTTCAGGGCTTTCGCCGGGGACATGTCCCCTACGAAACCTTTTGCCGGGGACATGTCCCCGGCAAAAAGACCCCGGCAATACCTTCCCGGGAATACTTTTCCCGGGGACTGTTCGTCACTTTTATCGGGGACATGTGGGACCCGCAGTCGATTGTCGCCGGTCAAATATGTCCGACATGGCTTCAGTTTTCGCCGGGGACGCGTCCCTGAGGAAACTATTTTTAAACTTTACTTACAGATAACCTTTGCGGCGGGGACATGTCCGCGGCAAAAAGACCCCGGCAAGACCATTCCCGGGAATTACGTTCCCGGGGACTGTTCGTACACCTTTCAATCGGGGACATGTGGGACCCGCAGTCGATTGTCGCCGGTCAAATATGTCCGACATGGCTATCAGTTTTCCGCCGGGGAACGCGTCCCTGAGGAACTATTTTTAAACTTTACTTAAAGTAATCCTAATTACGTCATTAGTCCGTGTTTTCCCGGGGATACGTCCCCGGAAAAGCTGTAAATTGTATATGCTTTTGAAGCCTTCACCGGGGACATGTCCCCGGGAGAACGAGCTGACCCAATATGACATAATATTGCTGCAAATGGTAATTTCGCCAGATTTTTTTCCGGAAATTATCCGGAAAAAATCTACAACCTGTTTGCTAACATAGTTATCCTTTTCAGAATCATAACACAAATTCGCTAACATAGTTATCCTTTTCCAAAATCATGCCAATCATGACACAAATTCGCTAAACATAATACCATATATACCCATCAATCGCTAACATAGTTATCCTTTTCCAAAATCGCCAAAACGGTTCCAAAACCGTTAACGCATGATCATCTACAAAACTATCCAAAACTACCTATCTGCAAATGGTCCAAAAGTATACGTATAATCCATTTACGGGAATCCTAGCACATAATGCACATAAACGACATAATAATCCATGTTATTCTCTACAAACATATCCAAAATGTGTTAAAGTAACATAAATCGGCATCTCAAACCCCACTACCCCCATTACCGTCCCCGGTATCTCTAGACTCGCCGGATAGAGTAGCACCAGATCCCGACCCACCTGGTGGAGTAGCACTTGATCCCGGGGCGGACTGTATTCGCTCCTGCCAACCCGGGAAACACCTCACAAACTCCATGACCTGCTTCATCTGAGTCCTATGTGTAGCGAGCTCCTCGGTTTGTTTCTGCACTGTTTCCCGCAGTGAGGACACATCCGCTTCATCACGAGGCCGGGAGGCGCTAAAGGTCTTCTTCACTCCACCGCCGGGTAAGACCTGACCTACACCAGGAATATGACCGCGCTGCTTACCACCAATCACGGTACGCAGAATCTGACGGTCAGTCATGCGGGTCCCATCGGAGGTGCTCTCTTCCCGCATCCGCAACATCTCGTTCTGTTTAGTTACAAAAAAAAACGAGAAAAGTAATATATAAGTCGTGATGCATTATATATCATCAAAATGGGTGACTTTGAAAATAAATTATACTTACATATCTAGCCTCAGATAACGGGGACTCAAAGACATCGCCCTCATATGGTTCCGACGGTAAAGCTCGATCAAGACTTCTGCAATCGCCGCCTCAGCCTCGCTGGTCAACTGTTTAGAAATAAAATCAATAACGACACACCCAACACCATGTATATATATAAATAAAATGATTAAATAGTTTCTTACAAAGTTATGGCGAATAGCAGCATACGACTGAGATCCGTGAAGGCTAGAACTCGTGTTCGCCCTTCGGTTTTGTCAATTCACCTCTGAGATCTTCTGCTTCTTAGGGTTTGTCCAAAGCTTAACCTGCGTATCTTAAATTATAAAAACTATTATATAAATGAATTATTATTATTATTATTATAAAGTGTCGATCCAGAAATTTACCAACGCATCCCAATCCTCTTGCGTCTTGTTCTCTGGACGCTTTCTTTTGATCTCTTCAATTTTCTCCAGCCCACCTGCTGCCGTAAAGTTATCTTTTTGTACCTATATTTGTTGTCGTCGTATCGTTTTTGCAGATAAAACTCGATACTGTCAACAATCTTCTCTCCATTCGGGCCAGCAAGGTGTGTGTCGAGATCAAAGTAGTGCTGCAATAAAATATAAATAAAAAAATATACAACTTTTAAATAAACAAACAAGTTTGAATAAATATACAAATTTAAATAAAGGTTAAAAAAACTTACGTGTAGATGCTCATGGATGTGGGCCTTGGCCGTTTCGGGAACCTTAGCCCATGAATCGCAAAACATGGGAATCGAGTCCCGTAACACCTCCCCAACATAGTTGGAGAACCAAGAAGAGTGAGGGCCCAAGTGTGTCCAAAACCCCTCCGGGTTGGGCCGAAATTCGATCGACACAGGACGACCATCCAGTGCCCTCTTCGCCTTCAGTGTCGTGTTCTTCGTGGGACCACGCACCACCTTCCCGCCTTTCCCAATTTTGGCGTTTGGGTCTGCAGCTTTTGATTTAGAGCCTACAAGTAGTCAAATTCAAGTGATGATGACATAAAATAACATTTTATCAATTTAAAATAACATGTAATCAAATACAGTTTAGTGAAAAATAATTCAGAAATTCTTACGCTGGCAATTGGTGCCTATCCTCCTCGAGGGACCACGAGGGTGGCGAATTACCTCCGTCGCCACCGTGAGACCTAGCTACAACATCTGTCATCTGTTAAACGAACATAGAAATTAGTGTAGAAACATATATATAATTAAATAAATAATTAAATAAATAAATAGTATTTCATTTTGATCAAGGCGACTGCTGTTCAAGGATTCCAAGTTTTTATTTTCCAAGTTCATTTGAAACCAAATAGTATTTCATTTTGATCAAGTTGTACAGTTTTGAAGGTGTGCAAACACATGCCTGTCTTCTATTGTTTAAATTATTTTAGTACTATGTCTATACTAGGGGTGATATTTGTTGTTTTTATGATTAAAGAGCTAGCTCTAAATTTGGAGAACCTAACAGATCCATGAAGAGTCTACAGGGATAAATACAATGTAAAAAGTGTAGGACAATGTGGCAGTTCATTCTTTAATTCATTTCTGAAAAGTTTAAATCATGAACAATGTTAACCATTAGTCAAAGACCATCAAACTGAATGCTTTCCAGTTCAGAAGCTTTGAATCTTTGATCTTAAAGTGCTGTGTTTGAATCATTGGAACAATGAAACTACTAAATTAGGTCTTTCAAAATAAATGGTATCAAAGTGTTGTGTTCATATATTTACAGTCTCTAAGTTATTATGTTTTTTAAATCCATACACTTATCTTTGTTTAAGGTTTTTAAGATCATCCATATGTCTAATTTTTTTAGTTATCAGGTCATTAGCTTCAGTTTGTGGCTATGATGAACAGATTAATTGAGTACTTATATGTGCAACGATTGGCCTATTGTATAGCAAGTTGTTCCAATAACATGATTTCGTAAGAAATGGTAACCATTTCATCACTTGTTTGGTTAAAAACTACTAGTACGCTGCATATACCACTAGCAAAGTGGAAGCACATTGTGTATTCATGCATTCATAATGCCCATACTTAATCAATTGCTTATAACTATTTCTAATACAGATGCATATGTGGGGGCATGGATCTCAATATATAAGAGGACCAGAATCCCTTAGGGGAATACAACCAACAGCCATACTAAGACTACCATGCTACTGTTGTGCACCAAGGTGCCATAACAACATCGACCACCCAAGGGCTAAACCTCTCAAATATTTCAGAACCCTTCAGACACATTACAAAAGAAAACATGGGATCAAGCCATTTATGTGCAGGAAATGTGGTAAGTTATATCAAGAGCACATTCTGATTCATGTTATTGAAGTATGATGAATTATCTAGCCTACAAAGTATTAAACTGGTATAAAACATCTAATAAATACAAAAGTTTTAATCTTAATTAGTTTCTAATCCTAGTATATACTCTGTTAATTAATAAAATTTTGCATACCCTACTCATATTAACAACAATAACTATAAATTTTGCATACCCTACTCATATTAACAGGAAGCTAAAAAAATAAATATACATTCAAAGATAGGGAGCTATAAACTTTTGTCGGTGACATGTCCCCGCTAAAAAAAATATAAAAAAAATAATAAACATACCTTTTGGTCTCGGCTCGGTCTCGGTCTCGGGTTGGTCACACCACAACTACTGTACCAAAAAAAATAAACAAAAAAATTATAAATTAAAAAATAAACAATTAACAATTAACAATTAACAAATAACAACAATTAAAAGAAAAATAAAAATAACGAAAATAATAAAACTAGCAAAATTAAAAAAAATGTGTACCTGGTCTCGGTCTCGGATGTTGTGAGAGTAGAGGGGAAGAGAAAGAATTAAACAATGAGAGGGTTTGAGAAAAGAATTAAACAATGAGAGGGTTGAGAGTAGCAATGGAGGTGGTGCACAGTGGTGCGAGTGTGGGGAAGACAACGCAGTGGTGGTGGTGGTGGTGTGAGAGTAGCAGTGGTGGTGGTGGTGTGAGAGAAGCTGTAGTGGTGGTGGTGGTGTGAGAGTAGCTGTGGTGGTGAGTTGTGAGGAGGAAGACGAGGGTTTTTGTTTTTTTTTTCCCGAGTGAGACCAGATCTGTTAATAATTGAGGTTAATATTTCCTTTCACCTTTTGCCGGGGACAACTCCCCGGCGAAAGTTTTATTTGTCTTCTTGCGACACTATTGCCGGGGACACGTCCCCGGAGAAAATGATGGCGGGATAAAGCAAAAATGCGGAGGGAAAATGAAAATTTATGCCATAACTTTCCCAGGGGACATGTCCCCGGGAAAAGATAAAATTATAAAATTAAAACTATCATTTTAAATAATTAGAACTAATAATAAATTATAAAATTATATAATTAAATTTAACCTAAAAATTATAAAACTAATCTAATTACTTTTAACTTAGGTTGCACGGACACGGCGATATGGCAAATTCTAAAAATATATGACGTATCATGTATAAACGGCCAAGTATAAGTGCATTGGTATACGTATCATGTTAAACGAGCAAGTATAGGTGCATTGGTATACGTATCATGTTAAACGACCAAGTATAGGTGCATTGGTATACGTATCATGTTAAACGAGCAAGTATAGGTGCATTGGTATACGTATCATGTTAAACGACCAAGTATAGGTGCATTGGTATACGTATCATATTAAACGACCAAGTATAGGTGCATTGGTATACGTATCATGTTAAACGACCAAGTATAGGTGCATTGGTATACGTATCATGTTAAACGACCAAGTATAGGTGCACTGGTATACGTATCATGTTAAACGACCAAGTATAGGTGCATTGGTATACGTATCATGTTAAACGACCAAGTATAGGTGCATTGGTATACGTATCATGTTAAACGACCAAGTATAGGTGCATTGGTATACGTATCATGTTAAACGGCCAAGTATAGGTGCATTGGTATACGTATCATGTTAAACGGCCAAGTATAGGTGCATTGGTATACGTATCATGTTAAACGGCCAAGTATAGGTGCATTGGTATACGTATCATGTTAAACGAACAAGTATAGGTGCATTGGTATACGTATCATGTATAAACGACCAAGTACAGGTGCATTAGTATACGTATCATGTTAAACGAGCAAGTACAGGT
>BPTQ01000002.1:28990911-28993411 GCA_019973895.1 Chrysanthemum seticuspe | reverse complement strand
AACAACAACAACAACAACAGCAACAACAACTACTACTACTACTACTACTATATACGAAGATTTTCCATGTCACCTAACAACTCACGAAGTAATGCATCCGACTGACATGCGTGGTCGTCAGGAATCGTTGCCATTTCAAGTTTGGCCTCAAGCACCCTTATTCTTGTCTCTAGCACATGTTTTTGTGTTTCCAGCAAGCTTATCCTAAGATCTTTTTCATGGCAGCTCGAGCACTCTGTTGGTGCAGAGATTGTTCCTAAGTACTCGTCAAATGCATCCTTCCACATAAAATATCCGCATCCATTATCTTTTCTGGGCTGTTACATAATAAGAAAATTATAAGATATTACAACCCAATTATTTATATATTTACATATATAGGAAATGTATGATTGTTCACCTTTGACAGAGGACATGAATAATATTGTCGTCCAGATGAATAATCTCTATGTGATGTTCTTAATTTTATATTTCCTGCTCCACAAGAACACATAAAAGGATTAAATTGCTCCATCTCAAGTATATAAAGTGTAATTTTGAGGATAAGAAATTTGTGAAGATAAGAAATTTGAGGATAAGATATGGTATATAAAGTGTAATTTTTCTTGATAAAGGTTTTTGCCGGGGACATGTCCTCGGAAAAAGGTTTGGCGGGAATTTTCCCGCGAACAATTAACATGCTTTGGACTTTGGTCAAAGTTTGATAAAAGTTGTAAATACTTTTGGCGGGGACGCGTCCCCGGAGAAATTTTTCGTTGAATTTTGACTGTCCGGACAAAGTTTAATAAAAATCAAACTTACTTTCGCCGGGGACACGTCCCCGGCGAAACTTCACGTTGAATTTTCCTTAACAAGTCAGCGAATTCATGTGCCACGTCAGATTCAATTTTGTCGTTTAGTTACTTTCGCCGGGGACTTTTTGTCCCCGGCGAAAGTCTCCTCGCCCGTCCATCCGATTGTTTTAGTGTGTGCATAATTATTAGTTTTACTTATATCACAATTACAAATGCGTCCAAATTCTTATATGTCCATATATTAAACTAAAAAAATTTAAAGACTAAAATACACCGTTGGTCCCTAAACTTGTAGTGGAGGATCGCGATGGGACGAAACCGGGCATATTCATCGTCGGGGGTCCCTATTTCAAGGTTTTCACTCGCTACAAGTCCCTTTGACCATTTGCCGTTAGTCAAGGACATCTCAAGGCGTTACATTTGTCTTTAGTCCAAGGGTAATTTTGACATTTCCATATTTTGAAGCGTGCTCGATACACTTTTCTGTGGCTGCGACAGTAAATAGAGCCTAATAAAAGCAACTCATATTCACCACTCATCCCTAAAGTCTCCTCTACCAAAACTAAATCTTATCCTGAATTATTCCGATCTACTTTTAATAATGGTTCGTTGTGCTTGTGGTAGGCTAGCTGTAGTTAAAACTTGCTGGAATAATGTCAACGCCGGCAGGCGATACTATGCATGTCCTGTTCAGGTTGGCTATCATTCTACTGGTTGTATTTTTTTAATTTAACATGTTTAGTTAATAGTTTCATCTTGGAGTCAGCTTTTAAGTGTGTTCAAACGTTTGTTTTCTGATTTTTTAGGGATCCAGGTGTCCCATAAATGGGTGGTTGGATCCACCATAAACCACCAAAGCAAGGGAGGTGTTCCTCTACTTGCAAAGGCATATCCAGCGTAATGAGGCGGCGTTGCATGAATGCCAACAAGCCCTCATCAGCGAGACCATGGATACTATAGACGCAATCGCCAGGGCAAATGAGCTAGAGGCTACTCAAGCCGATACCCTAGCTGAACTCCTCCTTGAGAAGGAGAAACTCTGCCGACTGAGGAATTTTTGTGTTTTCTCCTGGATACTCATCATTGCCGTCTGTGTTTGGTTTATCTAGTGGGTTAGCAATGTAGGTGGTTTTTTGCCTTTTCAGTCGGTGGTATGTATGGTCTGTGTAAGTAGACGTGTGGCGATGTGTAAGTAGAAGTGTGGCGATGGTTGACTTTTGAAAAGTCAAGTTTTTATGTAGTTTGGTCCTTCTACAGTATTCGTAGTTTTACTTTTATCCTTTAGTCCTTTTGAGTGTTATGCCTTTAATACTTTCTCCTACCCCTTATAAATGATCAAACCCACCTTAGTTGCCACACAAATATTATGTAAGTCAAACCACACCTTAGTAAAATGATCAAACTCATAACAAAGCTACAAGTATCAAAGATGGATGAATGATGAGAGATGGATGACCAGACACCACTTTCGAGTATCAACATAAACTTGATATGGTGTTGTGCATCCATCTTTCATCCTTCATTCCTGTTTGTCATGATAGAATAACTGTATCCAACTCGAAACCCAGATACAAGTATCAAAGATGGATGAATGATCAGTGATGGATGAACAGACACCATTTCTGAGCATCAACATAAACTTGATATGGTGTTGTTCATCCATCTTTGATCCTTCATTAGTGTTTGTGATAATAGAATAACAGTAA